>ML370263.1:18934-92964 GCA_005239525.1 Nicotiana knightiana
TCAAAAAAAAAAAAAAAAAAAATCAATTAATATGAACCGAAAGAAGTAATTATTATGGTAAGTGATAAAGAAATTACTATGATATAAGTGATTTAATGAAGTGAGAATATATATTAACTGTGATAGAGAAAGATGTCTATCTAATTTTCATCGGGTGAGACGTTGAGGTTGGCGATGGGAGAAAGAAGGTAAAGAGTCCATCCTTCATTTTTCAAGTACTAACTTAGATTAGTTTCATGTGTCCATATATTTCTTTAATTATAATGGCTAAGATTTGTTCTTTGATATTTTAATTAATAATGAAAAGAAAAAGAAAAAAAAAGGAATATGGTGGTCTTTTTTTTCTAACTAATATATTCAATTGTTTAATTTAATTAAACTTTAATTTATATTTTCTTCTTCTTTAAACAATACATGGACGCAATTTCCTCAATTGTTCTTTCGACTAGAGTGTATTTTTATTTTTTTACTTCTTTATACAATACATGAATGTCAAGTTACTAATATGGAATATTCACTCTAGTTGAAAGACCCAATGGAAGAAGTTACATCCATTTAAGAACTCTTGAGATTAAAAGAAGAAGAAAAAACTATCTAATCTAGTTTTCTTCATCATCATTTTATTTTTTTTGGTTTGCTTTCCTCTGTATTAGTACAAATAGCACGGGCTAGCCAGTTTTTGTACTGGTCATTCAAAAATAACCAGTATTATGCAAAGTCATTGAAAAATAGCCAATATTTTGCTGCAACACGGAAAGTTCCAGCATAATATACTGGAGATCGGTGCACCTGTGTATGAATTTCCAGCATATTATGTTGGAACTCCAACACGCAGAAAGTTCCAGTATAATATACTGGAGATTGGAGCACCTGTGTATAAGCTTCTAGCATATTATGCTGGACCGGTATATTATACTGGAACTCCAGTATATTATGTTGGAAGTCCAGTATACTTATGTTGGAACAGCATAATATACTGGAATTCCATTATACAACAACAACAACAACAACAACAACAACCCAGTAAAATTTCACCAGTAGAGTCTGGGGAGGGTAGAGTATACGAGACCTTACCCCTACCCCAGAGCGGGTAGAGAGGTTGTTTCCGGGAGATCCTCGGCTCAGAGACAATAGATTTTGTGACAACAAAACCCGAAAAATAATATCAACAACGTGAAAGACATCAAACAAATGGAAAAACAGTACCACAGATATTATAAAAAAGTGTGAAACACAACATAAATCGCTAGCAGTGCTAGACAAAACACTATCATACTCGTCGGTACAAAGATGGAAACCGGGACAAAGAGGAAAATCGCTCGGCTACCCTTTAACCTACAACCCTAATGCTCGACCTCCACAACCTTCCTATCAAGAGCCATGTCCTCGGAAATATGGAGTCGCGCCATGTCCTGTCTGATCACCTCGCCCAAATACTTCTTGGGTCGCCCTTTACCTCTTCTCGTACCTGTCAAAGCCAACTGTTCACACCTCCTAACCGAGGCATCTAGGCTTCTGTTTTGCACATGTCCAAACCATCTAAGTCACGATTCCCGCATCTTGTCGTCCACCGGAGTCACGCCCACCCTCTCTCGAATATCTTTATTCCTAATCGTATCCAGCCTAGTGTGTCCGCACATCCATCTCAACATCCTCGTTTCTACTACTTTTATCTTCTGGATATGTGAATTCTTGACTGGCCAACACTCAGCCCCATACAATATGGTCAGTCTAACCACCGCTCTATAGAACTTACTTTTGAGTTTCGGTGGCACATTCTTGTCACACATGACTCCAGACGCTAACATCCATTTCATCAACCTCACCCCAATACGGTGCGTAACATCCCTGTCGATCTCCCCATCTCCCCGGATAATTGACCCTAAGTACTTAAAACTTTCTCTCTTGAGGATGACATGTGAGTTAAGCCTGACTTCCACATCTGCTTCCCCCGTCACGTCGATGAACTTACATTCCACATATTCCGTCTTAGTCCTACTCAACTTAAAACCTTTAGACTCTAGGGCCTGCCTCCATACCTCCAGTCTCCCATTAACGTCGCCCCGCGTCTCATCCATCAGAACTATATCATCAGCGAACGACATACACCATGGCACCTCTCCTTGGATATGATGTGTCAGTGCATCCATCGCCAGGGCAAATAAGAACGGGTTGAGCGCAGATCTTTGGTGTAATCCCATAACCACCGGAAAAGGCTTTGAGTCACCTCCCACAGTCCTAACCCTAGTCATATCTCCATTATACATATCCTTTATCGCCCTAATGTAAGTCACCGACACACCTTTCACCTCCAGACACCTCCAAAGGACGTCCCTGGGGACCTTGTCATACGCCTTCTCTTTCAGTATAATATATTAGAATTTTACCAGAGTATTTTCCGGATTTTGAACAGTATTTTCATTCAAATTTATCTTTACATGAAAAATGACAAAATTTCGATTACTTTTGAAAGTGTGACGATTTTTGAATGATTATTTATAAATCTGGCTATTTTTGAATATCTCCTTCTATATTATCTTTCTTGAAATATTAAGATAAGATAAACATTTGAAAGTTTAAAATAACAGAGTGGAAGAGAAACAGACAGAGAAAATACTCCTAACATGATGTACCAAAATTTCAACATAATATTCCTTGTTAATCCCAAGAGGGCCAAGACATAATTATTAAGTGCAAAGGAATTAATCACTTTACAATCTTTGTTAATCAAGTTGCCGGTGATTACGGCACCTATAAAATTTCTATGTATTTGCTTTAGAGAAAAGTTTATTCCTCTGCACTTTCACTGTGCACAAAATTTTTAAAAAAGAAAAAAAAAATGAAATTTATGATCTATAAGTCGTAGCTATTTGTGCAACTATAAGTTAATTCATTAAAAATTAACTGAAAAGTTTAAAGTTAAGTTATGTTTGAATATATAAGTGTATCACTTTTATAAGCACACACTAACAAAAAAAGTGTGTAACAAAAATTGAGATAATGGAAATAATGTGCAAGTGGAGTTGATTCTTTTTTCTTTTCTTTTTTTAATTTTTGAAAAAGAATCAAATTTGTCTCTTTACTACTCAAAATTGCACAAAATTTTGTCTTTAATAAGATTTTTTGTCCATTAATCTATTATCTGCCCTTGTTATTAATGGAAATACAACATATAATGAATATATTTCACATTTTCAAATTCATCGAATAAAAAAGTTTGAAGTTACTCTAAAATTTTAAATATGATTTAAAATTAGCCTCAAATTGGAGTTATGTTTGGAAGTGAAGGGCAAAACGGTACATTTTCCTAACAAGAGGGGCAAGATTATATCAAAATCTAACGAATGACAAAATTGTTCAATTTCGGATATAAGGGGCATATTTGCTCAATTTTGTTTAATCGAACAGTTATATAGAATAACCAATGGTCTATCAAAGACAATATATCTACCTTACACAAGGCAGGGGCAAGACAGGGGAGTAGCCACATAGAATGAAGAGTGTTCAGTTGAACGCCCTTGATCGAACTATTGTACGGAGTATATAGAAAATTATAGTGTGTATATAAATCAAAAATTATACTGAGGATATAGAAATTATACTCCCTTCGTTCCAGTTTATGTGAACTTATTTCCTTTTTGGGTCGTTCAAAAAAGAATGACCCCTTTCTAAATTTGGAAACAATTTAGCTTAAACTTACAATTCTACCCTTAATGATATGCTTTTATAACCACACAAATACTCTGGGCCCCTTTTTGACTTGTTTAGGATCACAAATTTCAAAAGTCTTTCTTTTTTCTTAAATTTCGTGCCAAGTCCAACAGGTTCACATAAATTAGAACGGAGGGAGTACTATGTATATAGATCAAAAATAAATTTTAAAAATATGTGTTATATAATGAACACCCTTTGCAAAAAACTTAGTTTCCCTACTGAGGTAAGGTCTGCGTATACCTCATTCTTCCCGGATATCACTTGTGAGATTACACTCTAGATATGTTGTTATTGTTGTTGAGGGGTTATATAGACCTTTTGGGAAATGACACTACTTCGAAGAGTCCGGAATCAAAATGTGATTCTTTTGGACTCAGAACCAAAATGTGTGGGAAAAAAATTTGGTGATCATTTTATATATAACGCCCTTTTAAAGGGCGCTACACTTTAACGGCCGTTTGCCCAGTTAAGAAAAAAATCAGTCCCGAGGTACAATTATTTGAGGTATAACGCCTTTTAAAAGGACGTGATATTTAGTTGAATTATTGTTATGTCAGTTAAACCCAGAAGAATTGTTGGTGACTCCAAATAATATGTATAGCATATTTCAAAAAGACTTTATATATATAGCACCTTTTAAAAGGACGTTATACTTAACTAGGCAAACGACCGTTAAGATATAACACCCTTTAAAAGGGTATTTTATATAAAATGTTTTTTTTCTACGAATAATGATCATTTGAGTCCAAAAGAACCTTGCGGGCTCCTACTCCGCACCAATCTTAACCATTTTAGAAAAATCTCCAACACTATGATAGCATTTCTTGAAGAAGAGAACACCGTGGGGCTTAACCATTTAGGGAAGCAAAATGCATGGTAATACATTGCTTGAAAGATAAACACAAGAAGAGAAAATAAAAATCAAATGATTGAGGAATGGAAATTTCCAAGACTTCCATTCTCTCCCAATTGCAGAGAACTTTCACATCGCAATGATTGATCATAGTGGTCTATGACTCTGATACACTATAGGGTTTTATGGCCCTACTTATTGCAATTCCTAAAATTAAGCTATGAATATTATGTATTGTTTTAGTAATTTTGTGCTAATTTGTGTATATGTTAATTGGAGTTACTCTTTTTACAACCAATTTACTTGTTTAATTTGTTGATGAATTCAGGAGATTTTTATTAATCAATTAATTGCAACTACCAATCAGACTGTTTGACAGAACATCCTATTTATCTTACTAAAATAGACACCCTTTTAGATTAGAGGATTGCTATTGGACTCTAGTGGAAGAATTCTAAAAGCTTTGATGCAGTGGATTAGTTTTTTTCTTGCCAAAAAAAGAAATTATATACAGATGCTTTAAGTAGGATCACTTCGAATTCGCTTTACTTGATTAGATTCTTACCCAAAAAAGACTAACTACTTAATCCACCTAAAAGAGGATTACTTTCCTATAAATAACACTTTGGTAATTGTTAAAAAGATACCAACTGTCCTCTTCTGCGAAATAACTCTTAACAGTATTGTTTACTCTTAAAAACGGATAATAATTAAATTTATACGTAATTTTAAGAATATGTGGACTAATACAATACAAATGATTAATGACATCAAATAAACAAATTAAAGACGGAATAAACAGTCAAACCAGTTACAATGTTGGAACCGGGATCGCTATAAGCTTAGCAGGTAACCTGCCTTCGGTTTGGAGCCAAACACTTATAAAGAGCTATGAATAAAATCAAGAACTTTGAATAACCTTTTAGAAGTAGAGAAAACAAATGTATATTGCTTTGATATGCGTGTTATAATGTATCTAATAAATAATCAACTTCCCCTTTATATAGTAGGGGAATGTTACCCTAAGTACAATTCTAAAAAGAGTAAAAAAAATTCATTTTCGCTAACCACTGATCTAACGTTGATACGGGCCAAGATTCACGCTGTGATATCCTGTTGGACACGGATATTACGGTCCTTTATTAATCGTGTGTGGTTGTTTGGTAATGTTCTTCGGCGTCTTGGAACTCGAACCGGACCCCGGGGCGTGGTCTCGATGGCTCCAAGGGCAAGTGTTTTGCTCGGGCCTTGTGTGAGAGGCTCCTAGCTTCGATTCTGATTCCTGGTAGTCATGTCCTTGCTTCGTTTGCTTCACCGGGATATCAGGGTACTCATTAACCTCGATTTTACCCGTGTACAGATAGTCTCTTCGTTTCTCAGAGAGTAGGTTTGCCGAAACGATAGGAAATGACATATGTGTCTCCATTTCCTTCCTCTGTACGTTACGACGAAGGAGCCGAAATGTCTCATGAGTTGCATCGTTCTGGTTTTGGACAAGTGTCAATCATCGGCTGGTTGCCCACAAATGCAAATCGTCGCCTACTTTACTATAAAAGCTTCCATTATTTGTTCCTTTTCTACTTTTCGACCAAGTTTTTACCTTCGAGTTCTTCTTTCAAACCTTCACACCTTCATCTTTTTATCTTTAAATCTTCATAATAGCTCTTAGATTCTTGCCCAGATCTTCTTAAGTTCTTCATATCATGTTGTTCAGCTTTCAAACTTGTTCTTCCAAACCTCCATTCTTTTTCAAATCATAAAATTTTACTAGCCAACAATGGATAAAACTTCCAAGACAGTTCCCCAACAAGCTGCCTCTTCATCTTCCCAATCGGCCACATGTACTGAGGCGGTCGAATCCTGAAATAGTTGTCCACGAGGCGGCTGCTCAGGACATGGCTGCCACCAAGTCTGAAGTCGTCAAACCAGCTCTCGAGTCCCCTTAAATGTTGTTCTACTGCATATGACTTCAAGGTTGAGAAACCCTCGTCCAAGCAGGACCAGGGTGAAGGAGAATCAAGGTACATATGCTCCGTGACCAAAGACGTCCTTCTCGCGATCCGAGAGGACTGTAATTGAGGAGGTAAGGACATGGTAGTTGATGCGAGACTAAATTGCGTAGTTTAACATGTGATATACCTTACATTTTATGCGCATTAATGATAAAATTACACTTGTTATGTGCTTAATAGAGTTTATTTCATGCGTAGGTGAAGTGGAGATGGAAACGGAGCTAAAAGGATGCAAATACGTCGAAAAATACGCAAAAGGAGACACCCGGGCGATAGCCGGGTGACAGAGCCAAACACACTGACCCTGCCTGGCTGAAACGCCAGCCCCACCCTGGCGTTAGCCAGGCGTTTGGGCTGAAACGCTAGCCCTGGCCTGGCGTTAGCCAGGCGTTTGGGTCCAAACGCCAGGTCCCCAGTTCGGCCAGAAATCAAGTTTTGACGGGTTTAAGTGTTTTCTAATTGAAATAGAAGTCTCCTACACGGTTAGGGTTCACCCTAAACCTATAAATAGACTCCTAAAACACAACTACAAGGGGAGATTCACAGAGATACACAGAGATTCGAGTTTAGAGTGAATCCAAGGCAAAACATCAATTTGTACATATTTTCTTCCTTACTTTGTAGTTTAATTATGCTAGTTGTTTTAGATTTTATTCTTATGAATTTGTTTAGCTAATTTCGTGTGGAACCCGTTGGGGAATAAACTTCTTGTGATATTAATATAGTTTTGATTGGTTGATTAAACTCTATTTGTTCAACTACGTTCTTGTTGTAGTTGATTGAAGGGCCCTCAATTAGCTGTGCCTATTTATTATGTATCTACTTGAGAGAGAGTGCATATTTAGGTAATTGTTTGAACAACACCACTCCCAGAGTATAGACGAAAGTCATAACCGAGGGTTTAGAGGTTGGATTAGAGATAACGATACTTCGGGTGCAATCTAAGTGAACTGTAATGCAATCTAGCTAGCGTAACTTGAGAGAGTGCGTCTAGTAAATTATCATAATTACTTGAGAGAGATTTATGGTAGATAGAGCGTTCATGATTGATAGAGACGATTAATCAAGCTATACGAAGTATCCGAGAAGTAAGTTCACCAGCGGGGGAAACTATAACCTTAGATTTTATTACAATTGTTTATACCTTAGTATAGTTAATCTTTACTTTTAATATTTAGTATTAGTAACAAACATCAGGTGACAGCTGAGTACTAATTTAAACAGCGTGCTTGATACGTCAATTCCCTGAGGGATCGACTCTGGGCATAATACCCCAGGATTATATTTGCAACGCCCGCTTAGTCTTCTACAAGACATAGTTGAGCGTGATCAGTAGTCCCCAGGCCCGAGGATGCTATTATTACCTACGTCGATGGGTACTTAAGTGTTTACACTTACCCCTTTACGCTGGGCCCGGTAGACTCGGTTTTTGGACTTTTGCAAGAGGTACGAGGTGTGCCTCGTGCAAATCCACCCGTCCCTATGGTGGATCGCGATCCCCCTTCATTACTTCGTGAACAAGACCGAGTCTCATCATTTCACCATCGATCACTTACTGCGCTTATACAACCCTCGAATCTTTCGAGGGGGAATGATTAAGCTGACTCGCCACTAGCAAGGCCCCCTTTTCGTGTATTGATAAAGACCGAGACCGGGCTGGCAGGGACGCTTCGTTTGGGTGAAGACCGAAGATTTGATCCCTACCGAGTTTATGCTATTCCCTGAGAAGTGGAATGCATCTCGTAAGTACAGTTTCTCCTTAAGCTCAAATTTTCTTTATTTTTCTCCTTTTCATTCACTCTTGTGATTGTGCAGTTGTTTCTTGGGTTCCAAATACAGTCCCCTAATTTAAGGAGTGGATTAAAGGCATCTGCAAACAAATATTATACTTTGAGCGCTCATGGCGCAAGTTGTCGAGGGGTTGATGGGAGGGCCGTTCGCATGGTTAGGTTCCCTTCCGATCAATTGATATCGTGTCTTTTAGCCCACGACATACTTACTTCTACTCTTTTATTTTATAGGTTTTACTAAGACCACCGACCTTATGCCTTTAGAAGGGGACGAGGACGTATCCTTGCCCATCAATCCCTCCCTTTCGAGTCAGCCCAGGGTTGCCGTGGAGGAAAAGAAGAAAAGGAAGAGAAAACCTTCGAGCTTCTCGGGCCCTGAGGTGAAACCAAGGAAGAGGGTGGCTCTCAAGCCCAGGAAGAGCTCTAGATCCCGGGGTCCAGACTCCGATTCTCTTCTTCGGCTCAAGGACGAGCCAGAAGAAGACCTCATTTTCGTCGTCCACGAAATGACCCTTCCCGAGGGTAGGAGGCTTCCGAGGGGGAGACTTATGAGACCGACCTCCCTCAGACTTAAGAGGTCGATATGGAGAACCTGGGGTGGGACTCCCCAGGACGCCGACTATGCTTTGAAAGAAGCATCCGGTATAATAGAAATTGTGGGGATGCCCTCCTACACCGAGTCCATGATCGAGGAGACCCAAACAGGAAAGGGGAAGTCCAATGAAGGGATCCATGGCGCGGATGATCCCCTTCATTCCTTTTTTGGTGGTGTGGATTCATCCACTTTAGAAGATTTTTCCGGGCTAGGTGACCTAGAAGTCCCGAGGAAGGATACATCGTCGGAAGCTGGTGGGCCAACTTTGGCCCAAAACTGATTAATCAGTTTACTGCTCCAAGTGCGGACTAGTGTTTTAAAAGGTGTGGGCTTAAGACGAGGCATTTTACATATGCCTCGGTGAGGCGTAGGCCTCATAGGTTTTTAATTTTTAATATTTTGTAAAATAATATAATTATATTAAATATTTATAAGCAGGTAAAATTTCAAAAACTTAAAGAAAACTATAAATATGTAAAAATATACATATAGATGTGCTCCATTCCCACAAAAAAAATAGTCAAAACAATCTATTATACGCTATTTAGAAGCACAAGTAACTTGAGTTGAAATAGAATAAAGTTTTCTACATGCAGGAACAAAAAAGATAACTAACCTAAAATTTAAACTTTGAACTTGCTGCTATGAAGAAGAATGGATTTCTCTTTCTAGTTGTAAAAAAAATTTAATATTTGTTACTTTTGGGAGATATTAGCAAAGTAACGGACAAGATAAAGAATTTAAAAAGGCCATGAATTAGGGCTTCAATCAATAAAAAGGTCTTGAATTTTAAATTTAATACATTTAAGTTCCTTTTTAAAACTTTTGAGTAATTACCAAACTGACTTTTGAGAATTTGGGTATTATATGAATGACTCATTGAACAATTTTTTTTAATTTGAAAAAGTCTCTAGGGCTTACGCCTCACTAAAAAAATGCATTTCAAACGCCCGGGTGTACGTCCCGAATTGTCTGGCGTACGCTTTTTGAGAATTTCTCCCCACACTATCGCCTTGGGGCATTTTTGGCGCACCTCGCTCCAAGGCTCGCACCGGGGTTCGCCTTGAAAACGTCTTTTAGTACACTGGTGTGGACTCCAGTTGCAAAAGGTCGGTTATCTTCACTGTTTCGGAGGATTCCCAGGTTTTATCTACTCCTGTGGGAGTAGCCAGTTACCTCCGATGCCTGGTGACCGAGGAGGACCAGGAAAAAATGAACAAGGTGGATGTGCCGCGTCTTTTCAACGAGGCGCTGAACCGGGTAAGTCATCAATACATATTTTCGAATTTTGTTTTAGGTTTAGATATTTCTCACGACTTTCTTGTTACTTCGTCATGAAAGCTTCCTCCGGTACCGTGTCAAAGTCAACCAGCTCGAGTTTGATCTTAAGGAGCAGGCTAAGAAAATGGATGCGTATAAGCTCCTCAGCGAGCAAGAAGACGGGGTCATTAAGGACCTTCAGGCCGAGCTTCATAGGTCTCAAAATGAAGCATCGGTCCTGAGGTGGGAGCATGCCGACTTGGTTGAAAATGTAAAGGTCTTTGAATTTAGAAACGAGGAACTGGTCGTAGTGTCTAACGCCAATACCTCACAGGTACAATTGTAGATCGATCAGATCGACCAACTACGAAAGGAGATGGACGAGATCCAAGTCATGGACGATGGGTGGAAGAGCAAGATGGATTTGCTGGCCTTGGAGAAGGAAATTGCACAGGTAAAGCTGTTTTCGGTAGAGGTTCAACTTCGGGTGGTGAAGGAGAAAACATATAAATGGGATCAACTAAATGAGGATCTCCGAGCAAAGCTGGTCTCGGTCATCGCAGAACGAGACGCCCTTGGTAAAGAGCTTGAGGCAACGAGGTCCAAGTTGGAGAAAACCGTGGCTGATGCTGAAGAGATGGTGGCCCAATACAAGGCCGATATCAAAGCAGCCGAGGCCCGCCTAAAGACCAATGCTGAATGTGTGAGGCGACTGTCTCGAAGGGAACCCTCGAAGAGATCCATGCCCGAGGCTTCGACCTGTCTTTCAAGATCGAGGAGGCAAAAATACTTGAGGCTGAGGCAAAAATACTTGAGGCCGAGGCAAAGAAGCTAATCGAACCCGAAGGTAAAGAGGGCTTCGAGGGTTCCGAAGGCTCTAACGACGTATCGGGATCCGGTGAAGATCATGCGTGAATGCCTTAGAATTTTTTTTTGTTGTGTAGATATTTTTTATTTACTTCGAGGCTGTTTTTGTTGGGCCTATTTAAAGATATTCCGAAATATATAAAAATTTCACCTTTCGGCAATTCCAATTTATTTAGCATCTTTTCACAATTTCTATTCTTGAAAATATTTCTAATGCCTTAGCATATAATCAAAAGTAGTAACAAATCGTTTGTTTTTTGGAGGTCCAAACAGAACCTGACCTCGATATAATTTTTTATTTGCTCGAAGCTTTGAAAACTCGAAGTGACCGGAAGTTTTCCAAAAATGCTTAAGGGTTCTTAGACGATGCATATGCCGAGGGTAACCTTATGGCAGGTTTTGAATTTTTATTGAAGGTGTTACGTTTTGATTACGAGCTTCGGACATCTCCGAGTAGTTTTTAGGGCGGTCGTAGACTTTTAGATTTAGGCACTACCTAATAGGTTTTGTGCCTCTGAGTTTTGATAACCCGAGTTGCCCGTACTTATTTCGGACGACAGTCCTCGAGTGGGGGTCTCCCTTGGGCTTGATAGTCCCCGGGTAGGGATAGCCCTTAGGCTCGATCCTTCTTTCCTTGCTAAGAAGCTTGACCCGAGGGTGATGGCCTCCAGTATTCGAGACCGATCTTGAGATTGCTCGGATATTGTTGATGATACCATTGACTCTGATTTAAAACTGGTCTTCGATTCTAAGTCAACACGATTTAATGTTGCCTCGTTAAAAACCTTGCCGGAAAACCCATTTGGGACAAAACGATTCAAGGGAAAAAGAGTGCAACGCATGCTTTCAGATCTAATAGTCATATTTTCCTTTGGATGTTGCCTGCAAGTGTTAGTCCGCTCATAATATTATAAAAAAGTAAACGAGGTCGTACCTTTAGAAGTAGTACCGCTTTAAGTGCGTCACATTCCGGTTGTTTGGTAGATGTACACCGTTTCCTGCTTCGAGTTTGTACGAACCTTTACCGGTAGTGTCGGTAACTCTATATAGTCCTTCCCAATTCGGCTCCAGCTTCCCCTCGTTCGGGTTCCGAGTGTATAATGTTACTTTTCTTACCACCAAGTCCCCGATATTGTAGTGTTGGAGGTTGGATCTTCGGTTGTAATACCTTTCTATCTGATGTTTTAGGGCGGCCAACCAGACTAGGGCGACCTCGCATCTTTCATCCAATAGTTCCTGGATCGTGCTCATGGCCTCACCGTTTGATTCTTTGTTATTGGCTTCGATGCCGCGCTCGGGGGAAAGGTTTTGAACAAAATTCTTGGAATCGAAGCCTTTCAATACCAGGGTTGGTCCTGGGATTTGATCAACTCTAGAGTTATAGGTCTCCACTTTTTTGTCGCCGGCTTCAATCTTCTTCTCCCACGATTCTACCCGCTTTGTCAGTTCCTCAAACATCTTTATTATTTCGGGGTTGGTCCCAGGATCAACTTCACCCGACATTTCTGTGGCTTGTTTATTCTTTCGGGTGTTTTCCCGAGATGGTTCATGCTCAACTTTGCTGGGGGCGCGACTTTGTTTCTACAGCTGGGCTATCGTTGCCTGTTGAGCTTGTAACATTTCGAAGATCACCCGCAAATTGATCCCGTCACCTTCACCGTCATGCGTGCCCTAAGATGTTGATCGAGCTTCTCCATGAACATTGTTCTCGGGGTCGGTCTGTAGGTTTATATCGACGGCCACATGTGAGTTGGCATCGATTTTGTCCATAAATGGGACTCTGTTAGGGTCAACATGGGACACCTCGTTATTAGAGATATATTGTTGTTTTCGCCGTGGTGGCCAGACTCAACATCAACGTTCAAGTGAACAGATTGAGAGTTTGACATTCTCACGTTGACATGAAATTAAAATTTCAAAGAACAAGTGTAAAACAGAGTGCGTTATGGAAATTTGTACCAAATTACCACTATTATTCTTATCCCCACGGCCGACGCTAAACTGTTTACTCTAAAAAATGGATAACAATTGAATTTATACGCGGTCTTAAGTATATATGAACTAATCTTCCATTATTGGATAGGTACGACCAATCCATTTTAACTGAAAATATTTCATCAAAGTCAAAGCAAAGAACGATTTTTCTTTCCTTCGAGGCTCCGGGATAAAGATACAATTTTGCGTAAAAATTGTGAAAAAAAAATTCGATTCATGTTTGCAAAAACAACGTTCCCTTCTTTTTCTGATATTTTTATAACGGATTAATTCAATGAATTAGAACGAATCAACTGATTGATGGTCTATATCTTTTAGACTATTGTTAATGGATAATCTAATAAAAAAGATTAATGACGTCAGATAAGTAAATTAAAGACGAAAAAACAGTCAAACCAACATCAATATTGGATCCGAGATCGGCTATAAGCTTAGGAGGTAACCTGCATTCAGTTCGGAGCCAAACACTTATAAAGAGATATGAATAAAATCAAGAACTTTTAATAAACTTTTAGAAGTAGAGAAAATAAATATATATTACCTTGATATGCGTGTTATATTGTACCTAATGAATAATCAACTTCTCAATAATACAGTAGGGGAGTTTACTCTAAGTACAATTCTAAGAATGGTAAAAATCTCCCTTTTCGCTAATCACCGATCTATGGTTGATACGGACCGTGATTCACGCCGTGATATCCGGTTGAACATGAATATCATGACCCTTTGTTAATCGTGCGTGGCCGTTTGGTAATGCTCTCCAGGGGTCTTGGAACTCGAACCGGACCCGGGGCCATGGTCTCGGTGGCTTTGAGGGTAGTTGTTTTGTTCGGTCTTCATGCGAGAGGCTCCTGGCTTCATTTCGATTCCTTGCAGTCATGTCCGTGCTTCATTTGCATCACCGGAAAATCGGGGTATTCATTAGCCTCAGTTCTTCTCATATACAAGTATATTGTTTTTAATGATTTTTCACAAATACCCCCTTTTTGGAGCCCATTATTTCGCAATTGCATCAGAAAGTCCTACTTTGGGGATAAAATATTTTTAAAAAAATCAAAATTTATGGTCTAAAACAATGAAAATTAATAGGGAAGGATGCTGGTTTAGGGAGAAGAAAAAAAAAAGATAAAGAAAGAGGATGAAAAGAAGAGATTATTATTCCGAGGCTGATAGAGAATATAATCAATGGTTTTAAGTGAATCCATCCAGCATTTTAAATACAAAACATAATAGATACGCCGAAAGATATCAGAAATTCTGATTTTAAAAATATTAATGAATTTAAGGTAAGAATCTAACGTTTAATCTCATCAAGTTTAAAATATGCAAATATCAATAACACATAGTGAAGACAAGCCATGAGAGCACAACAATGAAACACTTGTGTTTCCCTTTTCAAAATGCCAGTGTGATTTGTGAAAGAAGCCAATTCTGTGTGTTGTGACTCTGGTCTACTGCAGTGCTGAGCATACTGCTCCGACAAGTCGTTAGGGGTGGGCCAAGTGGATAAAGGTTTCTACTATGTAACTAGAGAAATGTATATTTTTCATTAAATCCCAAAACGAATAGCCGAAAAAATATATATTATTGGTTATACTCCAAGTTTTGGTTGGTTGTGTCTACGAATTTGTCTTTTTATTTACAAAATATTCCATTCCAATTTATGTAACTAGACTAGTCATTGCACTAGTAGCGTCTACGAGCCTCCCCCTTCGGTACCATCTCCTTTTTTACCAGCCGAGCTGCCCCGTCAACTCGTTGCGACGCTTGCTTCCTAGCTAGAACTCACACAACACAAACATAAATGAGTACTAAGCATAGTTTGAGAGAAATGTATATTTTTTGTTAGATCCCAAAACGAATAGCCGAAAAAATGTATATTATTGGTTATACTCCAAGTTTTGGTTGATTGTGTCTACGAATTTGTCTCTTTATTTACAAAATATTCCATCCCAATTTATGTGATATATGACTCGGCAGGAAGTTTAAGAAAGAAAGAAATATTTTTGAAACTATGGTCTAGAAAAATCATAGATGTAAATCAATTCATTAAACATAAAGTAATAATTGTAAAAATAAATTATTTTTAAATAAAAAAATATTAAATTCTTTTTGGAACTAACTAAAAAAGTAGAGTGTCACAAAAATTTGGACGGAGAAGACGGGTATTCTAGGCTAATATCATTAAAAAGCAATGGTCTTGTATGTCAATGATTGTTGAAAGTCAAAATGGGCTTAGGTATAAGTGGATTACATCCATATAGTGGGCTTCAGGTGGAGATGAAGGCCCACTTGATTGGCTGTATTACATATTTGAAAGTTGCAAGTGGTTCTTTTTCTTAATTTATTAATTATTAAACTGCCTTTTTCGTTCCTTTTTTCTTCTCATTTACATTGAGTCACTTAAATATCAAATTTTTTTTTTTATAAATTAGTCAGTGACCAAAAGAGCAATTTGCTAGTCGAAAAAAATATATTCTTAAACAATATAATAAAAGGGAATCTTGTTGGATAAAAAAGTTCGCTAACATAGCCTTTCACAAAATTGAGATGATAAATAAATTATATTAATCATACAAGTATATAGGACCCTATTTTCTTTCTAATATGTTCTAGAAAAATAACTCTTTTTAAAATTTGAAAATAATTTATCGTAAAACTTCTTATTTTATTTTTAATAATAATTTTTTATAGTTGCACCCGTACTATGACATGTTTTAAATCATAAGTTTCAAACGTTTTATAACAACTAACACAAATGTTATGGCATGTATAAGACCACAACTTTAAAAAATTCTCTACTTATTTTTTTCGTCTAAAAAATCATACACGATAAATAGGTTTATATAAATTAAACGATGCGAGTATTAATAAGAATTAGTGAGGTTTAGCTAATATTTAGCTAGCTATGACGTTACATTATGGTTCCATAATAAAGAAGTGGACTCAAAGAAAGTTCTTTTCTCTTTAGAACAACATAGTACAATATTCTGTAATTCCTTCAGTAATAGATTCCCAGCAACATCTTACATTCCATGTAATTTGTCATTTTATTTATGTTTTATGCACTTAGTAGTTAAAATGTATATTTGTACCATGAAGTCATTCATAAGATAATTACAAATAAATTTCGACGATAAGTATCACTCTCACTGTTATATTTTATGTGTCGCTATTTCTTTATTAGTTTATTCCAAAAGAATGATACTTTTTCATATTTAAAAACGGTTTAACTTTAAACTTTTCATTTCACCCTTAATGACATGTTCTTACGTCCATAAAAATTTCATAATTTCCAAAAGTCTTTCTTTCTGTCTTTAAATCTATACTCAGTTAAACGCCACTACATAAACTGAAATGAAGACAGTACTTGTATAAAAATGATAAGTAATCCTCAATGACATGCCCTTACATCCATAAAAATTTCGTAACATGTTTAAAACTACAAATTTTAAATTTTTATTTTTTTTACTTTAAAATCTACGCTCAGTTAAACACCACTACACAAACTGAAACGAAGAGAGTACTTGTACAGAAATGATAACTAACCTACAATAATCGGAAAATTAAACTATACTGATTACGTAAAAAATCTCTAATGTTGTCTGCCGATATATCTTAAATCCTTTCTCAATACTACTCCCTTCATCCCCTTTTACTAGTCTTTTGTTGATTAGGTATGCCGCTTAAGAAATTATTTATTAAGAATTTATTTTACTAAATTATCGTTGTTAATGGTTATTAAAGTTGTGACTCTAATAAATTTGAGGAGTGTGGGTACTTAATATAAAGGTAATATTAAAATAAAATAATAAATCTCTGTTGATTTACTAAAATGGTTAAATAAAAGAGAATTTATTTTTAGTATAAGGAACTCCTAAAAGGAACGGTGCCTAATTCGTATGGCTTAGTCCCATTATTGTTGAAGGACTATAAAATTCACATTATCTTTGAACATATCCAATCTTTTTCCCTAGCTTGTCTGCTTCATTTTTGTAAGAACGTCCATATCATCTCATATCACGAGCCGACGGTATATAGCTAGTATAGGATATGCGGGTTTGACCGAATCTAATAATTTTAATCCAAACTCTATATTTGTCTTCACAGTTTATTGAAAACGTATAAATTATTAATTTCGAATCCAATAACATAAACGAATTAGAATCCCAATCTCACAAGTTTCAAATTCTGATTCTGCCTCTGGATTATGTATAGACTGTCAGCGTAATAAATTTTTACACAGTCTTATTTTTAAGGATTACAAATCCTATAGTTTACGAAGACTTATTTGTAAGTATTCTTTGAGTGATGTTGTTTACCCTCAAAATCGGATAACAATTGAATTTATAGTGATTTTAAGGATACGTGATCTAATTTGATACAAAATCAGATTCAAATTGAGATTAATGATTAACAAAGTAAATACAAACCACACAAGTTAAACAATCCTGGCCTTGAACGTTGGTCATCCTCGAGTATGAGATTCTACAATTGGTGCCGGAATAGAGTGATGAGATAATAATGACTAGAAATAAGAGTTTATTGCTTTGAGATGTGTGTTACAATATGCTTTACAAATAATCAGACCCCTTTATATAGTAGATGAGTCCTACTTTAGGCAAAATTTTGTAAGGTAAAAAATCTCATGATTTTACCAAATTTTTTTTAATTGCATATATGTCTTCAAAATCATGCATTAGCATCAATTAGTATTTTTCATAATTTTTTATATTTTTATTAATTTGTCCAGTATTTTATTTATAATAAATCATCATAAAATTGTCACAAATGATTTCAAAAATATTTTTTGGTTTAATTGACTATTTATGGTCTTATTAAGTCCAATTATTCTATAAATGACCAGATTGTCACTTTTGGTTACAATGGCAATAACTTTGCAATTGTAGCCCATGCATACATTATTGCTTTATTTTATCAGAAATCGGTCCATTATTTTTAAAATACTAAATAATTATTTTAAAATATTTCTATGCATGAAAATCATTTTATAATAAGTTAATTATTTTAAAATCTATCTTTATTCAATTGTTTTGGGTATTTAATAAATAACCTTTTTTTATTTTTTTTCAATTTTAGCCTGAATACCAGCTCAAGACCCTTATAAGTTTGGCCCAAAAACCTTCGGCCCAAAACATTACCTGCCCGACCTCATGCCTTAGCCAATCCTGGCCGTTGATGTCCAGGATTTCCCTACTATAATTAAACTAAATGACCCCCCTAACCCTATTCATTCTACACCCTTCCCACGCCACCCTTTCCTTTCTCTCTAAAACGCTCTCTAGCGGAACCCTAATTCCCCCCACCGTCACCTGCTCACACCACCATTCTATGGTGTTTCTTCGTCGTCTCAGGCCTCTATCGACCTCCTATTTGCTATGGTTTATCCGTCTCCTAGATCCTTGAGGGGATTTCAAGGGACCTAGGCAGGTCTAGTTTGCACCTTTTGAGTTCCTTGCCTGGTTCAGGCTAATTGCTCGACCTTGAGTAAGAACCTTTCTTATTTTTGTTACGAATCCATGGTTTTCTAAGCTTATGTTCTCATCTCTGCTATGCTTTCTAAAAACTCTAATTTTTTGTCTCCAATCTTCTCAGATCTGAGACGAATCGAACAACTCTCACATGTTTCTCTAGAAAGTTTTCTGGTTTCAACCGATTTTCCGTTTTCCTAAACTAGGGTTTACCCTAAGTCGTGTTCTCAAAAGGTTTTCTGACTTTTTAATGCTTAATCGATTGTTCTTTAGTGTTCTGTACTGATTTATGTTAAGGTTGCCTAAACCCTAATCGATTTATATGAAAACCCTAATTTTCTAAATGTTCTACTTCGGTTCTGAGTTTTCCACGTTACCCGTTGCATTGTCTCATTCTGTGTTTGACTTACATGCTTTCCTTAGTCAGATTCATTGCTTGTGATTTTCACCCTAGTTCATCCCTATTAGGGTTTCTGAATTATTTTCTGGCTAATTTCTCTATGTCTATGGAATCTTGCCTAGCATATCTTTTATTTGTGGAAATTGGTATTTTTCCAGAAATTAGTATCACTTTGAAACTTTGACTGACTGATTCTTGATTATTTCCCTTGTTTACGACTTTAATTAGTCTTCATGCCTTGTGTGATCACCTGTAGTATCTACTGATTCCTTGCACGATTATTTTCTTAATTAAACCCTAATTTCTCACTCTTTACTTACGTCTGATTTGAATTTCTTTTCTTAAATATCTCATGTCCTAACCGTTGGGTAATTACCCTTAATTAAGGGAAGATTATACTAATTTTGCGTGTAATTGATTATGTGATTTCCTTAATTGCTGAATGATGATTTCCTTTAACTTATTCTATCTATTTCTCAACTGCTATATATAATCTCCTCTATTCTCATTTTTACAGACGAACATTAGTTCACAAACACACTTACACTCTAAAAGCTCTTTGTTCTTCTCTACTACTTGTTGTATTCATTAGTCTAGCCGGCTATAAGCCAAGGCTTGATATTGCACAACATCTGCTTTGCACTTTGTGTTTTCTATTCCTAACTGGTATGCCCCTAATTATTTTTAAAATCTAAACCATATGTGTTTCATTACTGCCTTAAGTTCATCAATTATGAATTCCATTCTTGTTCCTGTTCACTGTCTTGCTTAACACTGTCTTGTTCAATATGTGATTAGCATGTCTAACTATATTCGTGTATCTACTGCTTTATCTAGCATGTCTAAATCCTATCTTGTTCAATATGTGATTAGCATGTCTAACTATATTCATCTATCTACTGCTTTATCTCGCATGTCTAAATCCTGTTTTGTTCAGTATATAACTAGCATGTCTACACTATGAATACTTGTGTGATGTTTGCCTAGCATGTTCATTTAGGTTCTTGCCTAATATGCTTTACTAAGTTATCTAGTCTCTCAAAGCAATTCTAGTTGCATGCCTAATCCCGTTCAGTGTTTATGTGGCTTTACTGAAATCTTTGCTCTATGTCTCAATCACCTACCCTTTATAACTAACTTATTAATCCTATAGAGCTCTTGAGAACTCTGTGCATCTCGCTGTTTATATGTTTCACTATACATTGATGTGTATTCTATGTATCCCCAACCCCTTTATCCCTGTTTGGAATCTGTTTGCTACGTATTCCTGAATCTGGTTGTTCTAAGACCAATTGATTTGTGTTCTGATTTCAAAAGTGTTTTAATACTTTTCTCAAACTGTTTTACCACTAAACTAGTTCCTATTTCAGAAAAACTTTTCACTCCTAGAGTCATCTCTATATTTTTTTCTTATAAAAAACTTTTCCAAACTATGTCAAGCACTCTCACTTTACTCTTAAGTCAATAGGTTCCGCCCCTCCAGTGTGTGTACTGCCTTGGGATCCTCTTGAGATTCCTTTGAACTCTAGCACACTGGGGCTGCCCATTCCACACTACACATATTTAGTCCCTATTGGGGAAAATCTTGGTGTGAGCACTGCCCGGGATCATTGAGGTCCTTAGGGAACTCTGACACACCTGGACACAAACTTGGCTATGAAATCCTTGGCATTTGAGACTTCTGAAGGCCTGGTATCCCTAGGTTTGCTTTGGGCTTGCTTCAGGCTCCCTATAGCTTAATTTATACTTTATTTATGTAATTTATGTAATCCTGGTCTGTAATATCCTTTGTAAATAGATATTGGAGTAACTAGTGAAAAAAGAGGGTAGCTAAATGATCCTGTGGGGTAAAGTAGGGTAGGAATCATGCTTTAGGATTTACATTATGCTAATCCTCTCTAGAAATCATGTTCTAGGCTTGTGTGATGCACTAGAAATCATGTTCTAGGATTGCTATGTTTTTTTGCATTAAAACGATGCTGAATCTGTGCATTAGATGTCCTATTTTAGGGCACTCACGTTTACTGCTTTGCATATTAGACACATGTGGTAAACCATCACTCTATTTCTAATTCTCTATAATTCATGATCATTTAGAAATCATGCCACTAGGCTATTAAAACTGCCTAATAAAATAGTCATCTATGTGTGTATTAGATATCCTGTTCTTAGGACTCTGTTTGCATCTGTTTTGAATCATGTCTATTTCGACTAGATAAATAACTGTCCATGAAAAGGTTTAAAACAGCCTCACGCGTAGGTATCATGTCTCTAAATACAAATTAGTATAAATCACCTGTTATAATCTGTATCACCTAGATCAGCATGCCCATAAGTTGAATAATCTCAAATTGTTTAAATAGCTCATGTAACTGTGATCGCGTATAGTCCCACGCCCAGGCAAGTCTTAGGTAATTAATCTCCTTGTATAAAATTGGAAACTGTATTTTTGATTGTTTACTGCTAAGTTTTACAGGACTTAAAATCAGTAGGCAAACGGATTAGAACCCTGCCATTGAGTTTGTGAAATAGTGTTGCATATTCTGTATAATTATGTTCACCTAGACATCCTGTCCTAGGACCCTTTCTAAAAACTGCCTGTATTTGTGTTTGAGACGCGTTGTTTGTTTGCTATATGTATGGAGGTAAACATGAGCCTTTTAATTGCTTTCTTTCACTTACTTGCTGGTCCTTCCTGTTATTTTCTTGTCGCCTAGATTTTTCCTTTCTAAATACCTTAGGGGGTGTCTAAAATTGTCTAGATTTAGAGGTCCTAAAACTCCTCTATGACCACAAGGAAGGGACGGGTAATAACACACTTAGAGCTCGTTAAACAAAATTCGCTTAATAACCACAAAGGGGTGGGGTAATGGGTAGAAAATGATATGATGACATGAGCGCTAATGCAACGTGTAGCCCCTTATTGAGGATGTGATTACCGGGCATTGCATGGATATGATCCTATAGGATAAACAACTTAGGACCCCTTCATGCCATTTACATACGTGTGCTTAGACTAATTATCTGTTTAAGAATCTATTTTTACATATGTGTTCTTAGACTGTCTATTTGCTACTTGATTAATTCACAAAGTAAGTTTGGCCGGGACCCATAGTTGTAGACTTCGAGGGGTGTCTAACACCTTCCTCTTAAAGTAACTTCAAGCCCTTACCCAATCTCCGGTTATACAATTAGTGTTATAAATGACCCGTAATAGGTGCCCAAACGCACCTTAATTCGTTAGGTGTCGACTCTTCAAATTCCTTACATCTCTTTTCCCAAAAGGAAATGAGTTGTCCCAATAATGTCAAAAACCCTGACTAATCCGAAAGGAGAGGAAAAAGGGGGGCGCGACAAAAGACACCGGAGCCCCCTTGAAGATGTTTGTGCTTGCAGGATGCCCTATCGATGCTGATTTTAAGGTCGATAAGACTTCATTAGTCCCAGGTCGGTGCAAGCCAGTCTCGAGATATATATGCTCGCATTGATAGCTTCCTCTCCAAGGTCAAGGAGGATTGCAACTGGGTTGATAAGCACGTGGTGGTGCATACTCCTGAGTAGGCGATCACTACCCACGTGGAGGGTTTCCTGAATGTTTATACTTATCCCTTCACGTTGGGCCCCTCGGACCCGGTCATCATCTCTTTTTGTAATAGGTACGAGGTGACCCTAGACCAAATTCATCCCTCTTTCTAGAGGATAGTCATTCTCCTTTGCTTTTTTGTAAATAAGATCGAGGGGTGTCCCTTCACCATCGATCACCTTATGTGTCTGTACAGTCCCCGACTCTATCGAGGGGAAAAAATAAAACTTGCTTATCGGGCTAATAAATCCCCATTCTTGAGCATCGACGAGGATCGGGACCGAGGCTGGTTGGGCCGATTCATTTCGAGTGAAGACCTCAGACTTAATCCCAGTCGTGGACATGTCATTTCCTGTGAAATGGAACATGAAGCGTAAGTATAACCTTGCCTTTAAGATTTTGTTTATCATTTTTCTTTTGCCCTTCTTCTTATCGATTATTTGTGATGCAGTTGTTTTTTGGATGCCGTGATCGGGTCCAAGCCTACACTACTATTGAGTAGCGAGGAGGTCAATGCAATAATAACCCAACTAAGGTCGGGATCGAATCCACATGGAGTTAATGATTGGAATTAGGTTTATATCAAAGCGAGATGCGGGTTTTGAATCTAATTGCACCTCCACAAGTTTGGTTGATATTCTACTTTTATATTTACTCTAAAGATTACAATAAATAAAGCTAAGGACAATATTTTTGTGTGGGTTTCTCAAGTGTTTAAAGGTACTAGGGTTGTGACTTCTACCTAGGTTGTTACTAACGGATTGAAAATTCTAGGGCAAGCTTGATTAGTTGAATTGTAATATAGCTATCACACCCGGGTAACTCTATACCTCTGGTAGTTTGAGTGATTTTACCCAATTTGGCTTTCTCAAGTCCAAATGGGTATACATACAAATCAAGTGATATTGGCTCAAGTTGGGTATTACTATCTCTAGGTTTAACCCTTTAATTGAGGCTATCAATTTCTTGAGTTCACCCCAATTCCTTGTTAGCCTAGTTTTCCTAGACTTAATCCTTATTTCTCAAGTAGAGACTAAGTCAAAAAGGCATGAATCAATATTTGCAACCATCAATTCTTGAGTTCTAGCAAGAACTAGGCTAAATACCACTAACCAATTCCCATTCAAGCCCTAAATCAAACACCCATTAAATATCCACACTAGAGTTGGGTTACAACCCTAGCTATGAGTTTAGCTACTCATGAAAATATAAGAAATTAAAGATGAAATGAAGATAAAATCCATAATATTAGATTATGGGATGAAAATCTAATGTTTAGAAGTGAATCTAGTACAAAATTTCCGAAAACAATAAAAGTAGCTGTTTCAATTGCTCATACAAAATGTAACATAACCTAAAAAGGACAAAAAGTTCTATTTATACTAAGCTGAAAATATCTGACAAAATTGCCACTGCGAAGGTTGTGCGGCCGCATAATTCTGAGTGCGGATGCACTCTTGCTTTTGCGGCCGCATAATTCTGGTGCGGTCCACGTTCTTCATTTTTAGTTCTGGTTGAGCTGGACTTTCACGGACTGCACAATTCTAACTGCGGCCGCGCTCATGATTATGCAGCCGCATAAAAGTGATGTGGTCCTTACTTGCTTGATTTTTGCTTGAGACAACTCTCTGAACCTTCATCATCACGGAACGCACAATTGTTTGTGCGACTGCGCTTGACATTCTACGGACGCACAATTTTGGTGCGGTCCGCACTCCTTCATTTTGCCCAAGTTGCCAACTCTCTGATTTTCGTTCATCGTGGACCGCATAATTTTGATTGCAGCCGCACAGGGACTTTTGCGGCCGCACAATATTGGTGTGGTCCGTGCTCATCATATAGCCAAAATTATAAGTCTGAATATCCCTCTTGCAGAGCGCATATTGTTGATCGCGGCCGCACAATGGCTTTTGCGGCCGCACAATATTTGTGCAGTCCGCACTGCATGCTTTTTTGTCTAGTCTTGGTTTTTGTTCAACTTTTGACTCCTTTGTGAGTTGATTTTGATTCCCTTGTCTCATTTTGAATAATTCCTGCAAGAAAGCACATTTCATTAGTTTCCGGAATACCTTCAAGCATTTTTTGCCTAAAATACAAGCAAAAGAGAACAAATAATAGGTTAAAATTCCTACTTATCAACTCTCCCAAACTTAAGCTTTTTCTTGTCCTCAAGCAAATAAGGTAATTCCCACCTCCACTAGAAAAAAAGGATATTTTATCTGGCTTAAGGTGAATCAATCATGCATCAATTGGAGCTAACAATTACCCTTAACATAAATGAGTTATCAACAACACCATGTTTTGACCTTTTGAGTACCATAGTTTTAATGTGACACTAGGGCATCAAGAGTTGACTTAATTCACCAAGGAAGCTCGCTCTATTACGTAGGTCATTGTGAAACCAAAAATCCTCCTCGTCTACTCTCCATGAGCAAATCTCACTTTAGAATGTAACACTCGAAACAAGGATTGTGAAGAAGTACGCTCATCTATCTCAAAAGAATGTCACAAGCCCGTCTCTAAGTACCATAAGATTGTCCCTTATGTAAATCACCACTAATATAAGCTCACTCAACTTGAAATCATATAGGGCTTTTGCGGGAATGTAATGAACGCATTTGGATCAAGGTAGGACTTACCGGAATATGATGGTTTAATCTTTCCTTAAACACTCCTTTTTCTCTTTTCGGCTCATACTTTCTTGACTCTTTGAGTGATTTTCTTCTTCCTTAGGGGAACTAGAGAGACGTAATTATTGCGCCCTCCTTTTTCCTCTCACGGGTCAGATGCGGAGAGATCTAGTTTATGACATTCTGGATAACTCCTTAAAGGAAGAGGTTTAAGGAAGAGTCGCCACCGACCGATTTTGTGGTGCGTTAGGACACCTAGAGTAGATAACTCATGAACTAGTTTGCATTACCAGAGATTGGGTAAGGGCTTGAAGTTATCCTAAGGGGAAGGTGTTAGGCACCCCTCAAGATCCACAACTGTGGGTCCCAGCCAAAAAGTTTTATGAATTTGGACGGCAAACAAATAGCAAGTAAGGTTCATATAAGATGGGATTTCAAACAAGTATGAAAATCTTTAAAGGTTTTTGGGAAAACATCAGAGTAAAAAACATTTGAAAAGAATTGTCCTAGGTTTAAAGTAATACGGATCACATTAATGCAATACCCGGTAATTACTCCTCGAAGAGGGGCTACACGTGGTATTAGCGCACCGTTCATCATATCCGTATTCTACCATTCCCACCCCATAGAGGTTAGAAGCGCGTGCTGGTCACGAAAGCTTATTGCGTGCTATTACCCGTCCCATTCTATAAGTCCCGGAGGGTGTTTAGGACTACTAATCCTACAAGGTGAGTACTAAGTTGAACCCCCTAGGTTTAAAAGGACAAAATCCTAAGCGACATATAAAACAATTAGGACTACAAATATGGGGAACACGTAAGGGCAGATATAAGTCTCATATATCCCTCCACAAATAACACAAGTAAGATAGCACGTCTCGAACACAACAAAGGTCTCAAAGAGAACTTAAAGCAGGAGACAGTGGGTTTCAGTGAGTTTTAGCAAAGGGAAATGATTTTGAAAACTCAGTAATAAAACAGGAAATTCACTTAAAATAGAGTAGTTTTCAGGAAAGAGTGATGTATTCTGGAGATCCAGTATATCAAAGGCAGGAGAAGGAATTTAAAATGCACAGCGACTTAGATACTTTTCTCAGTAAAACAAGTGAATAGTTCTAGAAAGGCCGGTAATTGGAAGTGAAGCAGGACCTTTTAAATAAAACAGAGTGATTTCGAAAAGGAGTGACTAACTTTGAAGTCCAGTAGTTCAAAATAGAGCAAGAATCAGTAGTCCATAGGAGTTTTAGTAAAAGGAGAGTGGGTGCACCATTTCAAGAACCAGTGATTTGAAAAATAGAGCAAGGGTTTAGAAAAAAAACAAAATGATTTGCATGAGCTTAAGAAAAAGGAGAATCGTTTTGAAAATCCATCAGTTGCAGGAGTAAAAGTAGTGACAAACAACAAGGTTCTAAGATTTTTAGAAGAGACTGATTAGTTTTAAAGACCACTTTTTAATGCAGGCAAGACATAAAACAGGTGATTTTGGTTTTAATAAGTATTAGGCCCAAGGTTTGCCTAGGCGTCCGTATATATACTGATTATGCACACATTGATTATGAGTCCTGAAGCATGATTTCTAGATGCAAATGCAGAAGCAGTATCATTATGACATATTTTATTATATTTATTAGCTGTGAGCAGGATTTCTAAAATAAACATGAGAATAACAGAGATGCTCTGGTAAACAACCTAAACATGGTTTCTAATGCATGGTATGCATGTCCTAAGCATGATACTATTGCACACATAGGTAAACAAATCCTATAGTCATGATTTCTACCCATAACTATCTAAGCATGCATAATCCCCTCCCATAATTACTATCCAGCCCCAAATATTCGTTTACAGATTATTACAGGCCAAGAATGATGAATTACACAACTGAATAAAGGCAAATCAAGAAGCTATACTATAGAGAGCCTAACGGTAGGCCCAAAGTACCAGATCCCTTTGCCATATGCCATGACCTTTCAACCCAAGTGTGTCATAGTCTCTAAGGACCTCAGAAGATCCTGGACAGTGCTCACACCCAGGTACCCTAGCCAGGGATGAGTAAGTGCAGTGTAGAAGGCCAGCCTTGTGTGTCAGAGTTCAATGGGTACTCAGAGGTCCCCAAGGCAGTGCTCACACGAAGGGGCAGAACCTAGAATCTAAGAGTAGTGGGAAGTGCTTGGAGTTTTAAAAGAGAATTGGAGTTTGAAAAGAGTAATTTTAAATCAACAACACTTTGAGAAATAACTTTAAGAATAGTAGTAAAGGAGTTTTAAAAGAGAAGCAGTACAACTGTAACCAATAGGAAAAAGGACTCATGAGAGAGCAAACACAAACAGGGGTAACGGATTGGGGACAGATAACACTAAACATTAGAGTGAGGTAGAGTTACAGTTATCACATAATTACCAAATAGTTGTTGTCACACCTCCTTTTTCACTACCCCCTAGATTAATGAAAGGGGTAATAAGGGAGTTTTTTCAATTAAGGTGACATTATTTGATTTTGGGATTTATTATTATTTCAGAGTCGCCACCCGGATTTTTGAAGATGCTCCGGGACACCATTTTATTTTAAAATCACAAACCCAGGAAATTTTGACTCTGTTTTAAATTGTCTGCGTACCAGAAATCCGAGTAAGGAATTCTGTTAACCCGGGAGAAGGTGTTAGGCATTCCCGAGTTCCGTGGTTCTAGTAGGGTCGCTTAACTATTGATATTTGGCCTAATTATCTGATTATTTACATATTTTAAACCTATTGTGCCTTTTAGCCCTTTTCACTTTTTAGTCGCTTTTGGCATTTATGGATTTATCTTGAAATAAGTCATGATGGTGTGCACTTATTTGTTTTTGGAAACATTATAACGACGCCACCCGCAATTACAACATGTGATTTTTATTATATTTTTGAAGTTGAAGATGGCGACATGAGTTGTCGCACTCGAGTGTAGATTACGTAGTCAAGACTATGGTCGTGATGGTTTTATAATGCCCATTTGTGGCGATGTTCGATTATTATTTATGTTTTCTATTTGAAGGAGCATTTTAGTTTTAAAATCAATTAGGACGTTTATGTATTTATCTTGGACAAGTTACGATGGTGTACACTTGTTGTTTTTGAGCACATGGAAAAAACTTCACATGAAATGCACCCGTGATTGCTATGTGCATTTTATTAGTTGTTTAGAGTTAAGGTTCGGGGGCATGAGTTGCCACTCCCCAGTGTAGGTTATGGTAGTTTTGGAATAATATTCGATTCTTTACAAATTTCAATCTAAAGGGCCTGATTCTATCTATAAGGTATATGAATATAAATTTAAACTATCCAACCTAAAGGACAAGATTTTTAGGCTATGGCCATATTTTAGCCCAATTTATCATTTAACTCTTTGGCCAATCCTAATTGTGACTAATTTTGCAATAAGGGTGAAGCGTTTGATTAATTTGAGTACTTCATGATAGGTCAACAAACAGAGTTTCGCAAGACTTAAAACAATCCATATTTCAATCTAGGGCGGTTATGGCCCTTATATAAGTTGCCCCAGCGTTCTTTAAACCAAATGGCATGACCCGGTAACAGTATGTTCCCTAGGGTGTAGTGAAGGCTGTCTTTTCTGCATCTTCTTCATCCATCAACACCTGGTGATATCCGACATAGCAATCAACAAAAGATTGTACCTCGTGTTTGGAACAATTGTCAACTAGCAAATGTATGTTTGGTAGTGGAATATTATCTTTGGGACTTGCTTTATTCAGATCTCGGTAGTCGATACATACTCGGACCTTTCTGTCCTTTTTAGGCACCGGAACCACATTGGCCAGCCAGGTGGTGTATTGGACCACTCGGATTACTCCAGCCTTTAGTTGTTTAGCGACTTCTTCTTTGATCTTGTCACTCATGTCTGTTTTAAATTTCCTCTGCTTTTGTTGGACATGTGGATGATCGGGGTAGGTTGGCAATTTGTGTACCACCAAGTCCATACTTAGTCCGGGCATGTCATCGTAGGACCAAGCAAACACATCTTTGAATTCAAATAGGAGTTGAATCAAGGCGTCCCTAGTCCTTTCATCCGTGTGGAGGCTTATCATGGTTTCTCGAATCTCCTCTTCATTGCCCAAGTTAACTGGTTCCGTTTCGTTTAAATTTGGCTTAGGCTTATTCTCGAACTGCTCCAATTCTCGATTTATTTCCCTAAAAGCCTCTTCTTCATCATATTCCAGTTCTTGATTCATTTTTTCGAGGTTAGACGACGTATTAAGATAAGAGCATGAAGTCCGCAAGCATGTCATGTTTTTTAAAGCCGCATTATTAGGACTGAAATAATAAGAAAAGCAAACAAAAATCAGAAAGAATGATAGACGATGAAATTTTGAGTTCATTTCATTGTATTTGAACATAGGAGGGTTTACATCGGAATCTTAAAAGGCAAGAAATTAAAAACACTTGAGTTACACCCTGAAATAACTCATAGTGCAGAAAGGATGGCAAAAGCTGAACTACCGGGACTCCCGCCTGACGGGAAATGGAGTAGCCTTCTAGTTTTCCAACTTGGCGTCAGGCCCCATATACTGCACTTCGGCAATGCTGGAGCCTTCTCCTGGTTGGACCATATGGGCCTCATACAACATCTGTCTCATTGCTCCGCATATTTCGTCGATTTCTTCGGCCGTGAAAGCCTCTTCCTCTTCCTCAACGTATTTTGGCTTGAAAAATGATGCGGTGATGTGTGGGATCGGCTGAGGCAATCCAACCATTTTTTTACGTTGGTCAGCCCATTGTTCATCGTCGGGAGTAGCTTGAAACTCTATGCAAAAGAACTTTTTGTTGGTAGGCAAAGTGATGGGTTCTTTAGCACCTTGCAAGGACACCCTGAGCCCTTTTCCAGGTGTTTACCCATGTTTAATCATGTCTTTGGCGACCATAATTGATGCATTTGATAGGAAGGGTTGAGGGCACGGAGTTCCTTCCTCATGCTGGTCCGCAACCACAATCTCGAAAGCCTGGTAAACTATGTGCTCGCTGCCCTCTCTTGCTTCCAGGCACGGGGCTGATGGGTCCCTGTAAATAGATTGCTCGTCTTCCCCATGAACCACAATTTCCTAGTCTTCACATTCGAACTTAACCATCTGGTCGAGAGTAGATGGCACTGCCCCTGCTGCATGGATCCAAAGCCTTCCCAGGAGATAATTGTAGGAAGTATCCATATCCATGACCTGGAATGTTACTTCAAAATCGACAGGGCCGATTGTCAAGACCAAATCAATCTCCCTGATCGTGTCTCTCTTGATACCATCGAATGCGCGGACGCATACATTGTTGGGCCTAATTATTTCAGTCCCGATCTCCATTCTTTGTAGGGTCGAGAGAGGGAAAATATCAACCCCAGATCCGCCGTCCATCATAACTCTTTTCACATAGTAACCTTCACATTTAACAGTTAGGTGGAGAGCTTTGTTGTGGGCAGCCCCTTCCGGGGGCCAGTCATTCTTGCTAAATTAGATCCGGTTAGGTGGAAAGCCATTCTTTCCATTTGCTCAACCGTGGTCTCGGCCGGAACATATGCTTCGTTAAGTCTTTTGATCAGAATTTTCTGATGCTCGTTTGAATTTATCAGCAAGGATAGAAGTGAGACCTGAGTGGGGGACTTTCTGAGCTACTCAATTATGGCGTATTCAGTGGTTTTCATATTTTTGAAGAATTCTTCTGCCTCTCCGGCACTGATCAGCTTTTTAGGAGGAAAGCATTTCTGCTTGCTTTTGTTCAGTTCTTCCAGGGTGAGGTATTTCTCTGATGAGTTTATATCACCTGTTTCCCTAGTAATTTATTTTCCTTTGTACGTCACCACTGTTTTGTTGTAATTCCAAGGGACGACAGTAGTATTCTCCATGGGAGTCTGTGACGCATGGCTAATAACCACGGGCTCATTCAGCCTTGGTGAAATTATTTGCCCTCGTGCCATATACGTCCCTTTCGGAATGTACATTTTTGGGCCGTTTGTTATTGCCTTGTTGAATTGTAACCTCTTGGGAGGGCTCAACATACTTTGTTCCTTCCTGGGTGCCTTGGGTATGTAAAGAACATCGTGTTCAGAGGGTCCCCTATTTGTTTCGGCCTCAGCCTTCTCGGTGACCTAGGGGACGAGGTTACTCTTCTTCATCTCTTTGACTGGTTTGGGTGCCGCCTTGGGCTTCCTTTCCACATCTGCGATGGCGATGATGGCCTTTAGAGCTGGATCAAAATCCTGGTCCTCGCAAATCATGCCGATGACGGGCCCATGATTGTGAGTGGGTAATGGATTATTCGTCACATTGGGAGCTTCTTCGTCCCTTAACACCACTTTCTTTTATTCTATAAGGCTTTCCACGGATCTTTTGAGGGTCCAACACTCCTCCGTGTCATGCCCTCCTGCTCCGGAATGGTAGGCACAATTGGTTCCCGGCTTGTACGATGCTGATGCTGATGCTGGGTTTTTCTTGGTCGGAGGTACGGGTGTAGAAGCCCCATTTGGAATAATTTTGGGAAGAGGCTTGAATACGACTCCCCGATAGGAGTGAATTTGGGTCTCCTTAGTGGTTCACGGGGGTAGGTGTTGTATGGGTAGTTTTGGGGAGGGCGTGGATTATATGGAGCTGGGAGAAGATGGTTGTTTATCGGAAGTGGATCTCTATTCTGATTGTATTGCTGTTGCGGCCTGGGATGTGGCTGAGCGTTCATTACTGCATAGGGAAAAGGGGGCGTAGCATAAGCTGCGTCTTGGTGAATATAGTAATGTTGGGAAGCTTTGGGAAATGGATGTGGGTATTGTCGAGGCTTCCTGACATCAGAAACCATCATGGCCCCTTCTTCTTTCTTTTTTCTGTTGGTTGCACTTCCAGATCTTCTTTGGATGGCTTGAGAGGTTGCTCTTATGGCAGATTGGCTCAGGATACGACCAGTTTTTAGACCATTCTCCACCATTTCTCCAATTTTGATTGCTTCCGCAAATGGTTTGCCCATGGCGGATATCATATTTTGGAAGTAATCATCTTCCTGTGCTTGTAGAAAGACACTGACCATTTCAACCTCATCCATCGGAGGTTTGACCCTGGATGCCTGCTCGCGCCATTTGATGGCGTATTCTCTGAAACTTTCTGAGGATTTCTTCTTGAGATTGGATAGAGAGTTCCTATAGGGAGCGATGTCCACATTGTATTCGAATTGCTGGACAAAATCCCGTGTCAGGTCATCCCATATGTGCCAACGGGATATATCCTGGTCCATGTATCATTCTGATGCAATCCCCGTCAAGCTTTCTCCAAAATATACCATGAGAAGTTACTCCTTCCCACCTGCTCCCCTGAGCTGGTTGCAGTACCTTTTCATATGGGCTATAGGGTCCCCATGTCGGTCATATTTTTCGAACTTGGGGGTTTTAAACCCAAGAGGCAAGAGGATGTGCAGGAACATGCACAAGTCTGCATAGGAGACGCTTTTCTGCTCGTTCAGCCCCTGTATATTCTTGAGGCTCTGTTCAATACTCTTTATTTTCCGAGTTATTTCTTCGTGCTCGAGGCTTTTCTTATCTTGTCCCAAAGTGACCTCAAGTTGAGGTTGTTGGGGATATGCATTTGGCGTAATATGAGTGGTATCCTGATGGACAGATGGTGTTTGGAATGTGAAAGCTGGCGGCTCGAAACTTGGCCTAGAGATAGTTGGTGGAGTCGTGGTGTAGATTGGTGGTGCAGTGAAGATGTTGGAAGACACACCAGAAAACAAGGCTTGAGGGCGAACCTCAGAAGGCCTTCCGATAAAGTGAGCCGACATAGTTGGATATCCAAACGGCGTGGCTGGGTAGCTTATGGGGATGTTGGATGTCCCGCCTGCCCTGGGAATTATCTCTGGGAAACCCGGGATGGTACTAGGTGGTCACCTACCATTGGACCATGCGTCCCACATTTCCAGCATGCGGCAATGCAGAGTCCTGTTTTCTTCAACTGTTGCTGACTCAGATGTTGGCATGGCCGGATTTAGGTCTTCCATGGAAGAGTTGATGATTGTCAAGTGACTTTCAGACGTCATTTCTATGCCCCCTTTTGATCTAGTGAAGTAAGGATGGGAAGCCAGGTTACCGCAAAACCAACCACCTAAAAATACCTTTAAGATCGAACCAACAAAATGTTAGGTTGAAACATTTATCACATAGGCAATCGCACGTTTGAGGTATGCAATGCACTTAGGCAATTCAAGGCTTTTCTATATGTCTTTGCAACAGTTGTGTATTTCATCCCGGCTTTATTTCTAGGTTTTGAACTTTTCTTTCCTTTGTTATTATTTCCGCTCTTTTATTCCTCGCTCGGTTTACTTTCTTATGGTTATGATCGAATCCTATGTGGATTGCCTACGAATCACGACGCCGCGTGAATCAGATCATCACGTAGTTCATGTAATAAATACCAAAGGACATAAGCATTTTCGAGTTTTCATTTCATTAGGAAAAAAACTTCCAGCTTTCATTCATTACAAAAGACCCCGACATATTTTCTTGGAAATTTTAAAGAAACTACGAAGACTTAAAGTAGACTTAAACAGGAAAATGAAATACAGACTCGAAAAGGAATTCAAGAATACATGAGTACTTCTACTGCTCCAGGGGCCCGCGGGACATTATTCGGTCTTGCCACGGGCCTCCGTACCAAACCTTGCTGGAGGCGGTGTAGGTCGTCCATTATCTTGTGGACGAATATCATTACTGCCAAGAAGAAGGTTATCTAAGTCATATCTTCACACTCTTGGCATTTTGTGACAATATAGTCTGCAATTTCTCTGACCCTTTGCCTGATAATGCCCTTTTCCTGGAGTAAGCGCCCGATCTGTTGAGACCTAGCCTTTAGAACCTGGGTGTTCTTATGACTCCTTTCTTGCAATTGTTGCAAACCTTCCTCCAACTGAGCCATCATGGTATAGCATTGTTCCCTGTCTGCCTTGAACCTTTTTGCCTGTTTGGCCATTTCGTTCTCGAGGATGGCCACCTTTTCCTTCAAGCCTATAAATTCTTGGTATATTTCCTTTTCAGTCCCTAGACAAACTCTGTTCTTTCCTCTGCACTTCTTGTTAATCTTGCTCAAACTCCGGCCAGTTCTTCTTCAGCTTTGTCTAGATCATTCCCATAGCTGCACACTTTATGCCTCAAACTGTTGATAAGCTTTTCATCAGTTCTGCTTCTCTCCGGGTTCTCAGCAGCTATTTTTAATTCATGTATCTAGGCTCGGAGAACTTCATTTTCTTGGGTTAACCTATTTTTCTCCCCTTCAATTGTGGCAGTTTGTAGAATGTTTTCAAAATTGATTTCCCTGATCTGGGCTTCCAACTTGCTTATGGTAGATTGGTAGCTATTTTCCTTTTCTAACCAAGCCCAGTGCTCTTGTGTTTGCTCGGTGAATTGTTGCACGTGGGGTCTCTTTGCGGGTCGTTCTTGCTCTTGATCCTCTCTACCTCTTATGCCATACCAAGAAGTGTAGGCGGGCTCTACTTCCCCCTTAGATAAATTTCTTACCCGAGTTCGAGGTTCTAAAAACCTGCACTCGTTCCAGATTTGACGGACCCTGCCTTCAGGAAATGTAGCTCTCGGGCATAACTCAATGGCTTGTTGGCTTAAGTCCTCGTCATGGGGAACACCCTGTTGCCTTAACTGGCGTAAGACTCGGTGTGGGGCATATGGCTGAATGCTTCGTAGGCCCATTAAAAGGAGATAGCAAACCTCAGCAGACATATTGATAACCTCACCGACAGGGAGCCACCCGAACGTCCACTCAATTTGGTCGGCAATCAATGAACTCAAGTATGAATGCCACGCTTCCGTACCCTTAGGAATGTTTTGGCCTTTTACCCGAGTACCATGTTCCTCAATGTAATTCAAACTAGTTTAGACGTAGTTCATGTAGCCTGGGTGGTGACAGAGGTGCTCGATCAACCAGATTTGTAGAAGCAGGTTGCACCCCTCAAAGAACTTTGCCCCAGATTGGCAAACTGTTAGAGCACGGTAATCTTGGCTAAGGCCATCGATATAAGTGTGCCATTGGATATTTTTATCATGAAATCTGCCATTCCCACAAGCCCGATATCTATGCATTCGTCACTTCTCGGGCAAATCAAGGTACCCAAGAATGCTACCACAAAAGCTAGCCCCCTACGGGCTTCCCATTTAGCCTGATCTTTGTGAGTTAGACCAGTGTTGTTAGCCTCATCACCTCGGGGATCTCCATAACGTTTATAAAGAAAATAGAAAGTGCAGAAACCTTCGGACATGTGTGGGTCTTGGATGTCCCGACTAATGCTCAACAGATCCAAGAACTTATGTGGAGTCACCGCCCTAGGTTCCACTGGGTACCGACTTCTAAGATTGTCATTGAGACCAACATACCCTAATATTTCCTCTAGCGTGGGTGTCAATTCAAATTCTGAAAAGTGGAACACGTTGCGGGCGGGATCCCAAAACGGTTCTAGAGCCTCGATGATGTCCAACCTCGGCTTGATTTTTAGAAGACCAGTAAGTCCACCTAAAGCTTTCATAGTATACTTTCTACTAGCTTCCCCCAAGTCGTTCCACCACATATGGAGTTCTAAAGGGATTTCCTCGACGGCCCTGAAGGGAATGTTTTCTACTGTATTCATCCTGCACATTCGTTTTGATTAAAACCACAAAAATTTTGAAAAGTGTTACTTTTGCACAGAGTTTTATAATGCACCATTTTTGCGAGTACGACCCTTTGATACTTCGGGTAGGAAATTTTTAAGGCTGTGTTTGCAAATTGGGTCAAAATTTAAAGACAAACCATAGGCGGGCACTTTTGCAAAAACGGCCTTCCGGTGCCCCACTTGGGCAATCAGGCTATAATGGCGTCGCCTAATTTTATTTAGGACTATATCCTTTGATTTTTAAAAATAGAGTTGGACCCGATGAGGGTTGCCTACGTATCCCACACTGGTGAGAATCAAACAATGTGTAGTTCGGGAAAATCTTGACTGATTAAAAATATACACCTACTCATTTTGTTTTGGAATATTATTTTCAGAAATTTTGGCAGAGTTTCGGGATAAATACGAGGATTTTCAAAACAAGGTGAATTTTCTATTCTACCTCACTCTTGGTTTTTCTGTTCGTTTTTTTATTTTTTATTTTTTTTATTTTATTTTATCCGGTCAATACACAAGCTGAAACAAATAAATGCATACGTAGCAGGTAAGATGCATCAGGGTAGTCTTTTATTTTTTGGGTACACCTGTCCTAGACGGACCGAACCCTTGTGTTGAGTCCCCTAAGTCAAATGCACGTGATGCAAATAAGCGTTCCTACTAGGGATCCGGCATGAGGTTTTGTTATACTAAGTTTAAATCCTGGGGTTTTGTTCTAGACCAGGCTTACCCGAGCGGACAGCTCCAGCCGAGAGGGGGGGGGGGCAGCGTACCGGGAATACAGAAGCTTCACCGGCTTTGCAACTTGTCCGTACCTCGTTCTAAAATTTGGATATGACTCTAACAGAAAAGAAGTCACACGAAGTGCACACTTCCCAGATGATTTAGAAGACTCAGAGAGAAGAGGGGTTTCGACACAGTTTATATCCAATTCAGATAAATATCAAAGCGGTAAATATGGCAATTAGCACGTTAGGTTTAAACACATAAAATCAGACAATAAAAGCCAAAACATAACAGTTATATAAGCTCGAATTCTTGAACCCTGAACCAGAGATTCTGGGTTCGATCTCTAGCAGAGTCGCCAGAGATGTCACACCTCCTTTTTCACTACCCCCTGGATCAATGAAAAGGGTAATAAGGGAATTTTTCTAATTAAGGTGACATTATTCTATTTTGGGATTTATTATTATTTCAGAGCCGCCACCCGGATTTTTGACGATGCTCCGGGACACCGTTTTATTTAAAATCTCAAATCGAGGAAATTTTGACTCTGTTTTAAATTGTCTGCGTACCAGAAATCCGAGTAAGGAATTCTGTTAACCCGGGAGAAGGTGTTAGGCATTCTCGAGTTCCGTAGTTCTAGAACGGTGGCTTAACTATTGATATTTGGCCTAATTATCTTATTATTTACATATTTTAAACCTATTGTGCTTTTTATCCCTTTTCACTTTTTAGCTGCTTTTGGCATTTATGAATTTATCTTGAAATAAGTCACGATGGCGTACACTTATTTGTTTTTGGATACATTATAACTACGCCACATGAAATGCACCCGCAATTATAACATGTGATATTTATTATATTTTTGAAGTTGAAGACGGGGACATGAGTTGTCGCACCCGAGTGTAGATTACGTAGTCAAGACTATAGTCGTGACGGTTTTATAATGCCCATTTGTGGCGATGTTCGATTATTCTTTATGTTTTCTATTTGAAGGAGAATTTTAGTTTTAAAATCAATTAGGACGTTTATGGATTTATCTTGGATAAGTTACGATGGAGTACACTTGTTGTTTTTGAGCACATGGCAAAAGCGTCACATGAAATGCACCCGTGATTGCTATGTGCATTTTATTAGTTGTTTAGAGTTAAGAGTTGGGGGCTTGAGTTGCCACTCTCGAGTGTAGGTTATGGTATTTTTGGAATAATATTCGATTCTTTATCAAATTTCAATCTAAAGGGCCTGATTCTATCTATAAGGTATATGAAGATTGTCTAAATTTAAACTATCTAACCTAAAGGACAAGATTTTTAGGCTATGGCCATATTTTAGCCCAATTTATTATTTAAATCTTTGGCCAATCCTAATTTTGACTAATTTCGCAATAAGGGTAAAGCCTTTGATTAATTTGTGTACTTCACGATAGGTCAACAAACAGAGTTTTGCAAGACTTAAAACAATCCATATTTCAATCTAACAAAAGTAGGAGTTTGCTAACACAATACACATCATTCATGGATATATATTTGTATACGCTTATACAAATATGCAAGACCTCGTTTTGGTCACTGATCTTGTTCAAATTTGGTAAACTTTGAAACAGAATTTTATAACTTTAAAGAGAACGTGGTACAAACAGTTTTTACCAATTTCGATTTGCTAACTTAACGGTTTTTAACAACTCCAGTAGCCTAAATACATGCCTTTTGAATTCATGATTCATATGTATTAAGCTTTATCTATTTCAGACAGGCTGCAGAATGTGAGATGAATAAAAAAAAGATGTTTTGAGTTACTAATTTTGTTAAGATAGCTGATTTTGGAAATTCAGTGAATATTATGAAGAGACTTCGTATAGACTAATTCGAGTATAAATTCATGCTTTTGATCTAATTATCTACTGTTATTAAGCTACTTCTTAGAGTAAATAACTCTAATTGTTAGGCCTACCTACTCCCTTATGGCCCAATAGCCTAGGGAGCTAAACCTGATTAAAGCCCTAATGGGCTGTTTCATCAAGCTGGCCCGATTTTGGATTTATCAAGAAAAGTAAAAGAAGAAGAAGAAAAGAAAAGATAAAATAATAGTTTACAGTCGATATTTACAACTAAAAATACAAGAATTATAGTATTACATCCTCATTTCCTTATGAAATACAATTTCCTAGAAGATGAAAACAACGAGTAACAAGAATAAAGAGGGGGCAGAACTGCTCCTGTGCGAGCCAGTCTTCAGAGACTTTGGAATATGTAAACACCCCAATTGATTGAGTGTTATGCAACTACCAGAACCAAACTGACCATGGAAGGGTTAATTTTAATTCTGACAATGCTTGTGTTCAAACCATATTACTTGGCAGAATTATTTACGCACTTTCTCAGGGTGAATGTGATCATAGGAGGATCAACTCACCTCTGGACTTGTCCTTTTTTATACTTGGGACCTTTAGTCCGTATTAATTCCTTAGCTTGATTATTTAGGCGTTTCAAGAGGATAAATTTGATCAGCATAAAAGATTCCAGATTTTCTCCTCTATTGAGCCTTTGATTGCCATTTTACATCCTTTGAAAGGACAATTCCAGCAAGTTAACTACTGCTTATGCTCTGTTATGAGACGAATTTGACTATCAAAGAGTCAAATTCACCTACCTTAGTGCTGGCATTAACATAATTGTAAACTATATGGTACTTTAATTATCTAGGAATTTTTAGGGGATGAATTTGACCATTCAAGGGTTCAAATTCCTCACCCTAATGCCCTTCTTAACTACATCCTTTATACTCTTTTAAGGGTTAAAATTCAACCAACTAGTGTTTATGCACTATTATGGGGTGGATTTGACTATCAACCAATCAAACTCATCTACCCTAGTGCTAATACTAACCTATCTAGAGACTTGCTTGTTTGAATCTCTTTATTGACAAAAGAGACTCAATTGAAAGCATATTTTGTGCACTCTTAGGGAAAGAATCTGACCATGGAAAAGCCAGATTCCGTCATCCTAGTGCAGCTTGTTCTATTATTTGGAACTATGAATATTAACTAAATGGTCATTAAACAACATACACCAATGAAAAAATACCAATATCAAAATAGTATTTGTCACACTCACAGGTTCATTATCATGCTAACAAACATCTATAAAACCATATTTACGTACAGTAGAAGAAACAGCCTTATTTATCAAGAACAACTAGCTTAAGCAATGAGTAAAAGAAGAGAGTTCCAATCCAGCATTTCATTGAGAACAAGAAGAGTTAATACATACCTTTTTAAGAGTAAAACAACAGAAAATTTGACCAAATAAAGGTCAGATGCTAAAAAACTGGAGATCAACACAACAACTAACATGAAACAAGACCAGCAGTAGAGAAGCCTAGAAAGTGAGAGCTTGGAAAACCAGAAATTAAAGCAAGACCAGCAAGAAAATAGATTTCAACCGGATAAACTTTTAAAACCTAGAAAAATCAGTCAACTACCACCCAAGTTCAAGAATACCAAGACTGAAGAAAACTAGATTTTTTTAGATATTTCTATACCTAATTGAGTGTTCTTTCAGTATAGGATTTCTACTGTGTGTGTGTATATGAAATTTCTGTATCCAGATTTTCAGCAGGGCCCAAGGTTCAAAAAGAAGTCTTAGAATATGTAAAAAGAAAGTCTATTTATAGGATATTTGGGAATGGGATATTCTTTGGAATATTCCCTATCCAAAAGCTGAAAAATAATACTAAATAGTACATAGGCCAGCTGTCAGCCTTATCTTTGGGACAACTGCTCATATTCTAGACCTTTCTTACTTATTAAAAGACCCTTTTATCCTTAAAATCCTGATTTCCTAAACCATATTACCTAATATACCCCCTTGGAGTCCCTGAATTTACCATTGGGTAATCAGGGTTAAACTCACTTGGGTTATTACTTGAACTTTGGCTAGTTAACCCTAGTTAGCTTACTACTTAACTAGGATCATTAGGTATTAACTCTGGTTTAACTTGTTAATTAATCTAGGCCAATTAGCTTAACTCCTTAACCTCAGTTAACTGATTCAATTTGGTTAATTCATCTCGATTACCTAAAATCAGAAACTTGACTAACTATTAATTCTAGGTTAACTAATTTGTTCTAGTTAATTAATCCTGAACTAACTATCTGAGACAACTTTTAGGATTTAGGTAACTACTTAAGAGACTATTAGACTAGGTTAACCTATTAAACAAGTGATTATAGGAAAATATTTCTAACTAAATTAGTCTTGATAAGTCTAGGTTAAACCATGAACATACACTGTTTTAGAACTGAATTTTAGCCTAATTAATTGATTAGTTTTCTAATTATTAACTGATTTCAACTTGTTTAGGATTTTGGTTGAGAATTAACTAAGTTGTTAGACTTGGTCAGTTTACTTGTATTAAAATCTGTTTAAGTTTCACTTGAGCCTAGGGGAAATTAGTTTGTTTAGGTTATTTGAATATGCTAATATAACCTAAGAGTTGAAACTAAACTTACGATTAATTGGAGATTATCATCTAATTGCAACTAATAACGTGGGGAAAAAAATCAAACAACAACCTCAATCAATACACAAGCAGACAACTACTACAATAAAGGCATATGAGTTCAGGGATTCAATTAATTAGTTCGTTCATGTTCCTTTCTTGAAAAAAATCCACAAACACACAGACGCCTGAAAATCAGCAAAGAAAAGAAAACTGAAATCTAATACTAATCTTGGTTACACGATAAGTAGGAAAAATACAAAACCTAAACAGTTAAATCATGCAAAACAGTGATAAAGAGTCTTAAGCTAAATACATTTGGGGTTTTAAACTAAAAAAGAAAAGAAAATATGAACTGGCAAACGGAATCAAACAACAGTGATGTAATGAAGGAAGACAGTGAGTAAACTACGACCTATTCATGGTATCAATCAAGAACATATAGAAAGGGAGTGGTGGATACCCGTTAAAGGGATTTTGGCCGGAAAAAAATTAAATAGCCGGAACTTGGCCGGACTCCGGAGGGTTTGAAAACGACTCAAACCCACAGAAATCAATAGCCTTAGTTGAGAGGTATCGATCCGTGTAGGTTAGAGTCATTTGAAGTCTTCAAATCGGCTGGAAGGGGAAGCTAGGGTTTCTGGATTCCTAGATCTGAAATAGGTCGAAATAAAGTGGTTTATTTGGAGAACTAAACCTAGGAGGTGATTGAGGGGGTGAAAGAGGTCATAGGGTGAGAGTTTGGGGTCGATTGGTGGAGATCCGCCGCTGGTAGGCAATCTTCGGGCGGGGAAAACCTAGGGCGGTTAGGTTTGGGCTTTGGATGAAATGAGGGTAAGGAGGGGGGGGGGTCGTTTGGACACTTATATAGCGTAGGGGCTCTTAGTTCAGGACCGTTGGATCAATAAGATCCAACGGCTAGGGGACTTGATGGATGAAATGAGGTCATTTGGGATAGTGTATCGGCATGCCGGGTAAGGCGGCTATTCGGCTGGTAAGGTGAGTGTAGAGAATGGATTTTGGGCCTGGGCAAATGAGCCCAAGTCCGATTTAGCCTCTAGGGTCAATTAAGTTTTTAATTAGTTCAATTAACACTAATTCCAATTAAACTCAAAAAGTACTAATTAATTCTAACCTTATTTTCGTTAAATTATAACCTAATTAAGAATAAGATAATTTATTTAATACTCCTAATCAATCAAATTCATAATTTGTGAGATGAATGACTAAATTGATAATTTAATCGTTAACTCCACATTATGTCAACTAATCGTATTTTCGTCATTAATCAATTATCAAATAGTATATTAATTAACTCTAATTCTAGTTTTCATCTAATTGAAAAAGAAAAATTAGTTAACGAGTGAATAATAATAATAAAAAGAATTATCAATTAACACTTGTAATTATTTGAAGGATAAATTTTGTAATTTTCCTAAAAGTGATTTAAGGTTATGCATCTAATTATGCAACTCTTTAAATTATTTATCGATTTTATAGGATGAATTATGATTATGCAATGTAAAAATAATTTACAATTAATCACTAAAATTCAACAAAATTTGTAAAATTAATTTATTGTATCGGATTTGTAGGAGTATTTAGTAGGTGAAAAATTACATGCTCACAGTTGTCACATAATAACATAGATTAATAGGATCAGGACTGCATAATATTCAAGTAGCAGGAGAGGCAGGTTTACAGCATAGGATGAGAGCAAGTAACAACAATCAAGTCAAGGTAAGAAACATCAACCTATGAACACATAAGCATGCTGGACACATATCAGACTCAAAGGAAAGGAAAATAGTAGGGGCATGCTAAAGACATAATTATAGGGAACCTTGGGGAAAGCAAGATACATATTCAAATATAACAAAAGGGAGACATAATGGGGATTAAGCTAATTACAGGGTAGACAGTAGAACCATAGGATAAAACACATGATGAACAATAGGTAAAGAGACAACAACTGGAGCATATTGTGTATGGGTTCTGTAAAACTAAATTAGAAAAACATACCAGTCAAGGAATAGAGAACAACGAAGTACAGGAGGTAGCACATCAGTAACAGTATACAGGATAAAGAGAGAGCAACAATAGAACAGTAATACCAGCAATAGAACAGTAATAGCAGATGAGAGCAGCATGATAGTAGTGTACAGAAGCGAGGGTGAAACAAGGATTACTCAGTCTTGGCTTTCAGCCAACTGAGTAGTCAATAACTAATGTGAAGAGCAAGAAAATATGTGTATGAAAACAAAGAAGACTCAGAACAATGTTAGTGTGTTTTCGTATGAATCTCCGTGTGTTTGTGAAGAGGGAAGACATGTCTTTATATAGTTTTAAAAATGAGTAGTGCATAGGAAAATTATGGAAATAACAATCAATAAACACTAATTAAGATAAACTGGACTCCTTCAAATTAAGGAGTCTAGTTTCAAACGGGCAAGTCAAGGCAGAATAAGGAAAGAAAAAAATAAGTCTAATAAGGCTGAGTAGGACAAAAGACTAATAAGGCTGATTAGGACAAAAACATTCACATAGTGCACAAATGAAACCAAGTACATAGTGAGTAATTAAGGAAAATTGAATTAACCGTGTAATAGGGCATCAGTTTGAAATCAGTCAAGAAAATCTCGGATTCAATCACAGGAAATCCTAAGTAATTAAGGAAAGCATCACAAAAGTATAAAAGTAATTTAAAATTGGTACAGACTTATAGGCAGAATATACAGGATCATGTATTTAAGGAAAACATCACAAGCGGGGGATTTTACACAAGTGAATCCATATAAATCAATCAGTAAAGAGTTAGTAGGGTAAAGTCGGAATTTTTAAGAGTTCAACAGCAATCACTTATCAGTACAAGGAGGTGTTAATAGAAATCAACAGGAAGAGGTCATAGTAGTAAATCAAATAGGATTCATAGAGAATACATGGATGCATAAAGTCAAGTAACAAAGAACAACCCAGAATACTTAGGGTTTCACCAAGAACACTTAAAACAACATAAAATCAAAAGACAACAACTTAAACATAACATGGATATCGAAAAATCAAAAGGAAACTGCTTTGAGGACAGGGTATAGAAACCCTAGTTTTCGAAATCGTTTAAAAACTCAAATTTTCTGGGGAAAAACAAGAAGAAACTTCATAGCATGGTAAATATAAGACGGATCTTAAAAACACCAAAGGTACAGAGAACTAGGGTTTCGTGAAACCCCATAAAAGAGGGCAAACCTCGTGAGTGACCTCGATTTAGGCGAGGGGTACTGCAAACTTACTCAAACGGCCAGGGGGTGGCCGGAACACGGCAAGAGACCCATAGGAGGTGAGTGAACCGCTCCAGGTTCATCTGAAGAACCTAGGATGTCACTAAGTGGTTGAGAGGTAGGTAGATGACCAGGAGATAGTAGAGAGCCATAGATTCAGGTGAGGAAACAAGTCGGAGAAGATGAACACGACCCATCGGAGGGGAGAAGCCAAGGAGGCTTCTAGAGATTGGCAGAAAGATAGAGAGAGACGAAGAGACGAAGAGAGAGAGAGAGTGAGGAGTCTCGAAAATGAGATGGGGAAGGGGGGTTAGGTGGGACTTAATTAAGGAAAGGGGGATGGTTATGGGGTTGGTTTGGCCTGGGGGTAATTGGGTACAAAAATATGGCTGAATTTTAAATAAATGTGGCTAAGTTTTAAATACCTAATAAAAAATAGATAAATAATTAATAAAAATAGCTAACAATTAGATAAAATAAAATAAAGTTAAAATCGGTAAAATCATAGTAATTAACTAATATTAGGTGTAAAAATGCATAAATTTTAATTGATATAGTGCAAAAATGTCCAATTGGGCCATAATTGTAAAATTATTGTAATTGAAATTAAATAAGACCCAATTGGCTAATTTGTGAAATAACTGAGTTTCACTAGATAAAAAACTGATTATAAATAATATGCTGAGCAGGGAAATATTTTAAAATTATTTCTAGAATAATTTATGAATTATTTAGATATGAAAATATTAAAATAAACAGGAAAATAATTTAATAAAAACATGGAAAAATAGGGAAAAACACTCATTATTACAAAGAGTGATTTTGAAAGCTTATATGCAAGTTTGAAAATAATTTGAGGAAAAATTGGGTATGAACAACTGCCCCTCTTTACTCGGGAAGGATGAAAGAGTTGTCGGGTAAAGATATGATGGCCTATTTTGACCGAAATGAAACTATGGTAGAGAATTAGGTCGCACCCTGGCTTCTGAGCTGCCTACATATCCGGTCGTACATTACAGGAATCAGGTCGTATGTAGTTCCGGAATCATCGGCGAAATATACCGGTGATGTTTCACAAGAACGGATGCAAGGTGCGAGGTAAGGTAAAGTAGGAAGGTCTTACGGGGTTGTATCAGAGAACTGGAGTGGTCCGCTCCCGCCGGGTTGGCTGTTCCGGCTGGATTACCTGCAAATAAATAACAAGCATATATCGTGCATAATATAAACATGATGCAAGTTCCCATTGGACTATGAATACTGTCTTTGAACAATTGAGAATGGTGTCCTTAGACTATGATGTCCTGGGCCATGGATTGCTTGATGCGGGATTCGCAGGCTATGAAATGATGTTCTCGGGCCATGAGGATGGTGTCTCCGAGCCATGGTGCCTTTGAATAATGATATGCAAGTTGAATAAAAGAGATCCTCAGGCCATGAAATGATGTTCTCGGGCCATGAGGATGGTGTCTCCGAGCCATGGTGCCTTTGAATAATGATATGCAAGTTGAATAAAAGAGATCCTCAGGCCATGAAATGATGTTCTCGGGCCATGAAGATGGTGTCTCTGAACGATGACGCCTTTGGACAAGTTGGCAATATTTCAGCCCATGAAGAATGCAGTAGTATCATGCTAATAAGACTGAGTTTAGTCTTGCGATTTGCAAAAGAAAAGAGGGGCAGAGCTTAGACCGAGAGAAGCATAAATAAATAACGTCACGAAAGGGTGGTTACTTTGAAGAGGTAGATAGGAGCTTTATGCAATGAAGTAAAATGCAGGGGAGGTAGCATAGAACCTCGGAAGGCATAATGGTAGCCTTATGCAATGCAGGAAATAATATGCAGGTGGGAGACATTGTTTAGTCTTGAAAGGTAGAATAGTAGCCTTATGCAATGCAGGAAATAAAAATGCAGGGGGGAGACACCGTTTAGTCTCGAAAGGCAGAATGGTAGCCTTATGCAATGCAGGAAATAAAAATGCAGGGGGGAGACAAGTTTAGTCTCGAAAGGCAGAATGGTAGCCTTATGCAATCCAGGAAATAAAAATGCAGGGGGGAGACTATGTTTAGTCTCGAAAGGAAGAATAGTAGCCTTATGCAATGCAGGAAATAAAAATGCAGGGGGAGACAACGTTTAGTCTCACAAGGCAGAATGGTAGCCTTATGCAATGTAGGAAATAAGAATCTAGGGGGGAGACAACGTTTAGTCTCGAAAGGTAGAATGGTAGCCTTATGCAATGCAGGAAATAAAAATACAGGGGGGAGACAGCGTTTCTTCTCGAAAGGCAGAATGGGAGCCTTATGCAGTGTGGGAAATAAATGACTATAAGAGTTCTTAGCTGATGATAAACTGCGGTGATACGATTGTGGTGAATAAGCATTGTTTGTAATGATAGTAAGCGTCAGCATGTGCAATGAGTTTGAGAGTGTGTCCTTAAGAAATATGCATCTTGCAAAGATAGTAATGTGTTATGGGCTTTTGCCGTCTTGGTGTCTACATCCAAAGAAAAATTGTGAGTTCTGTAAAAGGGAAGGTTAGTTCGCATCCCCACTGGCTCGGCTCGTCCTGTCTGCTTGACAACGAGGAATTTGTTGTTCATATCACAGGGGTAGCATTGCTAAACAAGCTTTTTTTTAGAAAGAAAATATGCATGGTTTTATAAAAATATAACATATAATTTAAAGTAATTTATTTGGATGAATCAACGACCACGACGCAGTTCAAGGCATTGCAACCTCTCTTGCTATGGAATTTTGAGATTCCTCATCAAAATTCTGCCCCAGTTTGATGAGTGAATGCTTCTGGTTGTTTCTTGTGCGGTGCTCGGCTGCATTTGCTTCGGAATTTTGAGTCCCTCCTCAAAATTCTGCCCCAGTTTCCATTCGTGGGGGAAATGAAATTTTTATTAAAATGAGATCGAACTCATAGGGCTTCCTACGTATCCCCTCTTAAATAGGAATCAGGTCAGACGTAGTTCAATTTACAACATTGAACTACGTTACACATAGTAGCGCTTGACTACATCTGAGTTGATTGGCTTTGGCCAGATTTCTCCATCCATTTATGCAAGTATGAGTGCTCCTCCTGTCAGCACTCGGTGAACCATGTACAGGCCTTGCCAATTGGGAGAGAATTTCCCTTTTGCTTCGTCTTGGTGAGGAAAGATCTTCTTTAACACCAACTGCCCCGGTGTGAATCGTCTCGGCTTGAATTTCTTGTTGAAGGCTCTGGTCATTCTGTTCTGATATAGCTGACCATGACAAACTGCGTTAATTCTTTTTCCATCTATGAGGGCCAATTGCTCATAACGACTTCGTACCCACTCTGCATCGCTGAGTTCGGCTTCTTGTATGATTCTCAGGGATGGAATTTCGACCTCGGCAGGAATAACGGCTTTTGTACCATAAACCAACATGTAAGGAGTTGCCCCAGTGGATGTGCGGACTATGGTACGGTATCCCAGTAAGGCGAATGACAGCTTCTCATGCCATTGCTTGTGCTTCTCTATCATCTTTCTCAATATCTTCTTGATTTTCTTGTTGGCAGCCTCAATAGCTCCATTCATCTGAGGTCTGTATGCTGTAGAATTCTTGTGTTTGACCTTGAAGGTTTCACACATGGCTCTCATCAGGTCACTGTTGAGGTTGGAACCATTGTCGATAATGATTGACTCTGTAACTCCGAATCGACAAACTATGTGGTCGCAGACAAAGTCGGACACGACTTTCTTAGTAACTGCTTTGTAAGAGGCTGTTTCGACCCATTTGGTAAAGTAATCAATGGAAACTAGAATAAACCTATGTTTGTTGGAGGCGGCATGCTCGATTGGTCGAATAACATCCATGCCCCAGGCGGCGAACGACCATGGTGAACTTGTTGCATTAAGCTCACTCGGAGGTACCTTTATCATATCCATGTATCTGACAACGGTGGCCTTTTCGGACATACTGGATGCAATATGTTTCCATGATCATCCAGAAATAACCGACCCGAAGTATCTTCTTTGCTAGAACGAACCCGTTTATATGAGGACCGCATGTACCAGCATGTATATCCTCCAATAGTTTTGTTGCTTCTTTTGCTTCGACACACCTTAGTAAACCCAAATCAGGAGTCCTTCTATACAGGATCCCTCCGTTGTGAAAGAAATTGTTTGACAACCTTCGAAGTGTGCGTTTCTGAGTAGTGTTTGCAAGTTCTGGATATTCTCCCTTTGCCAAGTAGTCCTTGATATCATGAAACCAAGGATTTCCGTCTGCTTCTTCTTCAACATGGGCGCAATAGGCCGACTGATTGTGGATCCCCACTGGGATGGGATAGATGAAATTCTTGTCTGGATGCTGGATCATAGATGACAAGGTAGCCAATGCATTGGCTAACTCATTCTGGATTCTGGGGACGTGCCGGAACTCTATCTTTGTGAACCTCTTTCTCAACTCTTGTACACGATGTAGATATGGCAGTATCTTGGAATTCTTGGTCGCCCATTCTCCTTGTACTTGGTGTATCAATAGGTCTGAATCACCAATCACTAATAACTCCTGAACGTTCATGTCGATGGCCAAGTTGAGCCCCAAGATGCAGGCCTCATATTCAACCATGTTGTTGGTGCAGGGGAACCTGAGTTTGGCGGATACTGGATAGTGCTGACCGGTTTATGATATTAAGACTGCCCTAATACCTACACCTTTGAAGTTTGCTGCCCCATAAAAGAACATCCTCCAACCATCGTAGGATTCTGCAATGTCCTCTCCTACGAATGACACTTCTTCATCGGGAAAATACGTTTTTAATGGTTCGTATTTCCCGTCCACAGGATTTTCAGCAAGATGATCTGCTAATGCTTGTCCCTTGACCACCTTCTAAGTCACGTAAATAATGTTGAACTCACTTAACATGATTTTCCATTTGGCTAGTTTGCCAGTGGGCATGGGCTTCTGAAATATGTATTTCAACGGATCCATCCTTGATATGAGGTACATTGTATATGCACAGAAATAGTGCCTCAACTTTTGTGCGACCCAAATCAGAGCACAGCAAGTGCGTTCCAATAAAGAGTGTCGGGCTTCATATGGAGTGAATTTCTTGCTAAGATAGTAAATGGCCTGCTCTTTCTTTCCTGTTTCGTCATGTTTCCCAAGAACGCAACCGAAATCTCCATCTAACACAGCAAGGTAAAGTAACAGAGGTCTACCTAGCTCAGGTGGTACCAGGACTGGTGGTGTTGAGAGGTACTCCTTAATTCTGTCGAAGGCTTTTTGACAATCCCCGGTCCACTTGGTTGCAACATTTTTTCTCAACATTTTGAAGATCGGTTCACAAATGACAGTAGACTGGGCTATGAACCGGCTGATGTAATTGAGCCTCCCCAAGAAACTCCTAACATCCTTCTTGTTCTTTGGTGGCGGCAATTCTTGGATGGCTTTGACCTTTGATGGATCCAGTTCTATTCCTCAGCGAGTGATGATGAACCCTAGTAACTTGCCAGCAGGAACCCCGAATGCACACTTTGCAGGGTTAAGTTTCAAATTGTACTTCCTTAACCTGTTGAAGAACTTCCTCAGATCTTCCATATGGTCAGTGGCTTTCCTTTATTTGATGATGACGTCGTCCACATATACCCGATCTCCTTGTGAATCATATCATGGAATATAGTAGTCATGGCCTTCATGTAGGTGGACCCTGCATTCTTCAGACCGAATGGCATCATCTTGTAACAATACACTCCCTACGGTGTAATGAATGCCGTTTTCTCAGCATCTTTCTCGTCCATCCAAATCTGATGGTAGCCAGTGAAACAATCTACAAAGGACTACAGCTCATGCTTGGCGCAGTTGTCGATTAGGATGTGTATATTTGGCAAGGGGAAGTCGTCCTTCGGACTGGCCCGGTTGAGATCCCGGTAGTCGACACAGACTCTAAACCTTCCCATCTTTCTTTGGCACAGACACAATATTGGCTAACCATGTCGGGTATTCAACCAACCGGAGAACCCTGGCGTTGATCTGCTTAGAGACCTCTTCTTTGATTTTCAAGCTCATGTCTGGTTTGAACTTCCTAAGCTTTTGCTTCACCGGTGGGCATGTCGGATCGGTTGGAAACTTGTGGGCCACAATAGATGTACTGAGGCCAGTCATGTCATCATACGACCAGGCGAATTTGTCCTTATATTCTCTTAAAAAATCTGTATATTCCTCCTTTTCTAATGGCGACAGATGAACGCTGATGCATGTTTCTTGACGTTCTCTGCGTTTCCTAGGTTGACAACCTCAGTCTCGTCCAAGTTAGACTTAGGTCTATTCACAAAGTTCTCGACCTCTTTCACAATATCCTCAGGTATATCATCCTCTTCTGAATCGAAATCCGTTTGTTGCGTTGCCTCGTTACATGTCACAGTCATCGATTCATCAAGATAAGTAATAGTAATGCTGTGTAAATAAAGTAATGGGGAGGAAAACAGTAGCAAGTAAATATAGGCTTTATAGAGAAACTGCAAATGCTTTGATAAATTGAATAATCATTTGAACATAGGAGCTCTTTCTTGCAGAAATTAAAAATGCGAAAGGAAGAAATTTTATTTTTTTTAAAAATAAATAAGCTGTAAATAAATGCTTGTTTTGTTAGCCTTGCTACCCCGAGGCTCGTCGAACTTTGGTCGTCCTGACAGACCAATTCTTGAGATATGATCCTCTGCTCATGACCTGTATGGATGGGCCTTCCTCCCCCCCTTCAAGAATGACACAACAGTCCATGTCCTCATTGTCCAAAAATAAATCCCTCATTGCCACTAACGCTTCCTCTTCGTCCGTACCGTAGATGATATCATCTTGCTGGAAAGTTTGTTCTAAGTGAGGTATTGGCTGCTCCAATGAGTAGTAGGGATTGTTCCATAGTGGTGACCAGTCCTTGAATTCCTTCCAAGTGTACTCATACCCTAGCCCGAAAGAGGTACCGTGATTCTTGAGTGTTATTGGCTTCGTTATTCCCTGGAGATTTTTACCGAGCCCTTTGTCTGGCTCGTATCCTTTCCAGTTCAAGATGCTCTTGATCTTACTGTCCCACTATTTATCCTTATCAATGGCATTAACTCGTTCAATGTTGTGGTAGATTTCTCTACCTAGCTTCCTTCTCCCCTTAGTGACCGAAAAAGTCTGGCGACCATAGATATGGTTACTACCGTCGCCATGAATGACTACCTCTTGATGATTCCATTCAAACTTCAACACTTGCGGAATTCTTCGGATCACCCTATGAAATTAGCCCAATTGATTCCTCAGGATCCCAATCATCATCTACTTCAATCATATGGACACCACCTTTATGGTATGGCAATGGATTATTGCGAATAGTAGGAGCAGGGTCCTTGGCTACAATGATCTTGTTGTCTATGAGGGTTTGTATCTTGTCTTTCAAGGAACAACATTCCTCGATGGTGTGTCCCTTCATGCCGGAGTGGTAAGCACAGGATTTGTTTGGGTTGATCCACTGAGAAGGGTTCTCAGCAGTGGCAGCAGGAATGGGTGTGATATAACCGGCGGCTTTGAGTCCTTCATATAGTTGATCAATGGGCTCGACTATGGCAGTATACTATTTTGGAGGGCGACGGTCGAAGTTAGGGCGAGGTCTTGGGAAGTTTTGGCGAGTAGGTGGTGATTGGTAGTGAGAAGGTTGGGAATTCTAGGCATTGTAATGGGGGGCTGGTTGGGAGTATCTGGGCGAGGTAGGCTGATATGTGGGTGGTGGAGCTAGATATGCGGGTGAGGGTGCTTGGTATTGAGGTGAAAGTGCTTGGTAACTTGGAGCTGGTTGGTATGTGAATGAGGGTGTTGGATATAATTGGTATTTGGGCGGGGAGTTGGCTTGTTGTGCAACAATTACGGCTCCCACATCCTTCTTTCTGGACACACCACCAGACTGTAGAGCTTTATTAGTAGCCTGTAAAGCTTCAAAGTTGGTAACCATACCGCTTTTGATGCCTTCTTCGATTCGCTCTCCCAATTTGATGATGTCAGAGAACTTGTGACCTTCGACCATCATCAGTCGCTCGTAATATTGAGGATCCTGAGCTCGTACAAAGAATTTCTTCATTTGTTCCTCTTCTAAGGCTGGCCTAACCTTGGCAGCTTCTGACCTCCAACGAGTAGCATACTCGTGAAAGATCTCCGTTGGCTTCTTCTTTAAATTCTGGATGTAGAATACATCAGGAGCATTCTCCGTGTTGAACCTGAATTAGTCCATTTCTTTGGATCCTGGCCGATGTACCAGGACAGTGCATCTCCTTTCAAACTCCTCATGAAGAGTTTCATGCGGATCCTTTCATCTTTTCCCCCGCCAACCAATTTGTTGCAGTAAGTTCTCAAATGGACTCTTGGATCACCAGTACCATCGAACATCTCGAACTTAGGAGGTTTGTACCCCTCGGGCAGTTCGACATCAGGCTGTATGCAAAGATCTTCATAGTTCAGCCCCTTAATCCCTCTAACTCCTTCGACGCCCTGAACTCGATTGGTCAACTTCTTGAGTTCCTCGGCCAAATTTCTTATGAGCCTATCCTTCTCATCAGACTCAGGTGTATGCGGTGTGGAATGAGCCACGGTTTCCACATAAATGGGATTATTGTAGGCCTGGAAGTGGTCTTTTGTCTTATCCTGGAGAGGTGGAGTGTTATGGTGACATGCATTGCGTTGTGCTGGCGGGACTTGGTCTTTGGGGTGATTCGATTGTTTAGGGGTGTTTTGTGGTAAAGTGGGGTTTGGAGCATTTGGGAAGTGGACATCCGGAACATTGAGGGAAAGTGATAGGTGAGCCAAATTCTTGACTTGGTCAAGTTCCTCTTGGAACTTCAGCAGCTTCTTCTCCAGTGGAGACATACCCTCTTGCAGAACCTGAATACCCCGACCATCAGCGATCTCAACCTGTTCATCCCTGTTGTTTTTTCTGATGCCGCTTGCCTATGCCATCTTAGTTTTACCCTTGCTTTTTCCTTTGGGAGGACTAGGAGGAGGGCCCTTTGATTTTGTGCGGTAAGCGGATGATGGCAGAATGCACAAACCAACCTTTGGGGAGGGGAATAATAAATAAAGAAAACAAAAAACGAAAAAAGTAATGAAGTTAGTGAGGATCATAAAAAATATTGCAGTATTTAAACACATAAGGCAGAAATGTAAAGCGTGTCCTAAGTTGGGGACCTCTTTGTGCCCTAGGTAGGCCTAGTGACAAATTGATTTGGAGAACTTAAGATGCTAAATGCCTCATTTTATTGATAATAAAATAGACAAATCCCTCACGACTCTAAGAATGCGAAAAATATAAAATGTCACTAATGGCCAGGGGCCTTATTACATCAGAGTGCAAAGTAAAGACAATCCTATCTACTTGGTCCCAGAAAGACCTTCCCCAGACTCGGCATCTCTGCTCGCCTTGATCAGTGTCTCCATCTCGCGGAGTCCCAGCAGCAAGTAGGTCCTGGCTAGAATTCCTCCTTCGGCTCCCTCGGCCTTCTGACAGGTCTTGATCCTCCTAATGAACTCTCCTCTAAGTCGACTATGCCTCACTCCAAGTGTGCTAGACTATGGGTGGAGGTGATGACCATGTCTTTCCATTCCTCTATCAGCTTCTTGTTGGCCTCCTGTATTTTGTGATGATCTTCTTCACAATCACGGAGCCTCTTGCGCAACTGGTTGAGTCTAGTCGTTGCCTCGGCCTTCTCATCTATGACCCTGTGGCCTTGAGCAAACCCTGGCTCGATACTTCCACCCCAGTTATCTTCCAACCATCCCAGATAATAAGGAGAGTAACCAGCATGATACCTGTCGGGTTCAATAGTGTCCTTTTCTAATCGGATCTTGCAGTGCCACAAATACTGAGCTTGACACTTATGAGGGATGCCGTCATTTTGGAAATCTGCCATGAGATGACTCATCTTCTCAACCCTTGGTACAACTTGATTCCTTCCTGCCTGCCTCATGACTCGGATCGGGATGTAAGGATACGTCCCTCTTAGACCAATCAATATCAAAAGTGGGGTGTCTCGAGTTCGGATGTTGAACTCGTCGATTGGGAACCACTCAAACATCCACTGAATCTGATCCTCGGTCAAGTTTCCTGGCAACTCGGCCCATCCATTGGCGTTTTCCGACTGAGTAAACATGTCGTGGATGTAGTTCATACGATTTGGATGATGGAAAGCAATATGATCATCCTAAATTCTCCTATGGATGTCTTGATGGGAGTCACCCTTTTGCAAATGCTTAATGAGCCACAGTTGGAGTAACAGATTGCAACCCTTGAAATGTTTTGCCCCTCGTTGACACTTTTACAAGGCTCGGTACATGTCAGCAATGATCATTGGCATGATACTGAAGTCCTGCCCGTCAATCCCTTCCATCAGAGTCTTGGTAACCATAGCCAACCTGGTGTGGATTCGTTCTTTCTTTGTCGGGAACACCATCAGACCCAAGAAGCATACTATAAAGACGAATACCCGGCGGTGAATGTGCCCCAGAGAAGTAAGGGCGAACTCTCCCTGATAAGTATGGTAAGACTGGCTACGACCATACCTCTCGTACAAATATTCAAAGGGGATGTATGAGTCTTCCAAGCAGACCAAGTCTAGATTTTTCTTTAGTCCCATCATCTTGAGAAAACCTCAGCCTGTATGGTTTTCAGGCATCAATAACCCTGGAGACTCCCAAGCTAAACCGGCTAACCCTCCTATTTCCTATAGCAATGGTGTCATCTCATTGTTTCCAAAGCGAAAGACCGACCGATCAACAGTCCCAGAACAGGGTAGCAACTTCTATCATCATGTTGTTAGGCTGAATGTCCAGAAGAGAGGGCAGGTTGCCCAAGTGTTTTCTAACGACTGTTTTGCCACTGGAGTGAAGATCCTCCCACCAGTTTAGTAGTTTGGGGTGGATATTGGTGACCATGCCGAATCTGGGGACCTCGTGCGTCATTTTTGCTAAACAAATAGGTTAGACCTTTACCCCCACCAGACTCGACTATGTAACATCAATAATTAGCATGAGCATTTAGCTCCAAATAAATGCACAGAACGTGAAGGCGTCCGTTTGGGTTCGAGGGAAACCCAATGGGCTTTGGACAAGGCTATCTTAAAGGCTGTTGTGCAGACAACACGTTAGCCTAGCTAGGTTTGACCATGATGCATGCAACATACAATAGAGTAAGGTTTCTATGGGGTCTTAGACCGGTACCCTTGAGCAGACAACTCAAGGGGGAAGGCACGGAACTGTCGACTGCACCGTTGATCGACTAGTTTTACCGCAAATACGCCTTTCCGAATTTAGGGGTAGTAATATTGGAATAGCGCAACCACTCATTGTAAGCGTTGCTATAGGATTTTTTTTGGCACAAGTGGAATATGAATGCGGAACATGATATGCAATAAATAAAATTTAAACAAGTAGGCATGTATTTTCACGTTGAGGAAATTGGTAAAGAAAGGAAATACGACAGTTATAATCGAAAGCAGTTACAAAGAAAACATGAAGATACGTCAATTTTGTTCAGGCGAAATAAATACTTGCGAAATTAACAATTAACAGCATATAACGGGGAATAGGAAAGGGTATAAACATTCAAACAGAAATTGAAAGGTCCAAATTCTCAAGATAATATGTAATGGTGTAAGCCTAAGGAATTTCCCCAGCAGAGTCGCCATGCTGTCGCGGCCCCCTTTTTCCTTGCACGGGTCAGTTGCGGAGAGATCGGGTTTATGACATTCTGGACAACTCCTTAGAGGAAGAGGTTTAAGGAAGAGTTGTCACCTAACGATTTTGTGGTGCGTTAGGGCACCTAAAGTAGATAACTTATGAACTAGTTTGCATTACCAGAGATTGGGTAAGGGCTTGAAGTTATCCTAAGGGGAAGGTGTTAGGCACCCCCCAAGATCCACAACTATGGGTCCCAGCCAAGAAGTTTTGCGAATTTGGACGATAAACAAACAACAAGTAAGGTTCATATAAGAGGGGATTTCAAACAAGTATGAAAATCTTTAAAGGTTTTTGGGAAAACATCAGAGTAAAAAATATTTGAAAAGAATTGTCTTAGGTTTAAAGTAATACGGATCACATCCATGCAATACCCGGTAATCACTCCTCGAAGAGGGGCTACACGTGGTATTAGCGCACCGGTCATCATATCTGTATTCTACCCTTCCTACCCCGTAGAGGTTAGAAGCGCGTGCTGGTCACGAAAGCTTATTGCTTGCTGTTACCCGTCCCATTCTATAAGTCCCGTTTTTAGGACTACTAATCCTACAAGGTGAGTACTAAGCTGAACCCCCTAGGTTTAAAAGGACAAAATCCTAAGCGACATATAAAACAATTAGGACTACAAATATGGGGAACACGTAAGGGTAGATATGAGGCTCATAGATCCCTCCACAAATAAGACAAGTAAAATAGCACGTCTTGAACACAACAAAGGTCTCAAAGAGAATTTGAAGCAGGGGACAATAGGTTTCAGTGAGTTTTAGCAAAGGGAAATGATTTTGAAAACTCAGTAATAAAACAGAAAATTCACTTAAAACAGAGTAGTTTTCAGGAAAGAGTGATGGATTCTGGAGGTCCAGTATATCAAAGGCAGGATCAGGAATTTAAAATGCACAGCGGCTTAGATACTTTTCTCAGTAAAACAAGTGAATAATTCCAGAAAGGCCAGTATTTGGAAGTGAAGCAGGACCTTTTAAATAAAACAGAGTTATTTTGAAAAGGAGTGACTAACTTTGAAGTCCAGTAGTTCAAAATAGAGCAAGAATCAGTAGTCCATACGAGTTTTAGTAAAAGGAGAGTGAGTGCACCATTTCAAGAACCAGTGATTTGAAAAATAGAGAAAGGGTTTAGGAAAAAACAGAATGATTTGCATGAACTTCAGAAAAAGGAGAATCGTTTTGAAAATCCATCAGTTGCAGGAGTAAAAGTAGTGACAAACATCAAGGTTCTAAGGTTTTTAGAAGAGACTGATTAGTTTTAAAGACCACTTTTTAATGCAATAAAACAGTTGATTTTGGTTTTAATAAGTATTAGGCCCAAGGTTTGCCTAGGAGTTCGTATATATACTGATTATGCACACATTGATTATGAGTCCTGAAGCATGATTTCTAGATGCAAATGCAGAAGAAGTATCATTACGACATATTTTATTATAGTTATTAGCTTGAGCAGGATTTCTAAAATAAACATGAGAATAGCAGAGATGCTGAAGTAAAAAACCTAAACATGGTTTCTAATGCATGGTATGCATGTCCTAAGCATGATACTATTGCACACATAGGTAAATAAATCCTATAGTCATGATTTCTACCCATAACTATCTAAGCATGCATAATCCCCTCCCATAATTACTATCCATCCCCAAATATTCGTTTACAGATTATTACATGCCAAGAATGATGAATTACACAACTGAATAAAGGCAAATCAAGAATCCATACTATAGAGAGCCTAACGGTAGGCCCAAAGTGCCAGATCCCTTTGTCATATACCATGACCTTTCAACCCAAGTGTGTCATAGTCTCTAAGGATCTCAGAAGATCCTGGACAGTGCTCACACCCAGTTACCCTAGCAAGGGATGAGTAAGTGTAGTGTAGAAGGCCAGCTTTGTGTGTAGGTGTTCAATGGGTACTCAGAGGTCCCCAAGGCAGTGCTCACACGAAGGGGGCAGAACCTAGAATCTAAGAGTAGTGGGAAGTGCTTGGAGTTTTAAAAGAGAATTGGAGTTTGAAAAGAGTAATTTTAAAACAACAACACTTTGAGAAATAACTTTAAGAACAATGGTAAAGGAGTTTTAAAAGAGAAGCAGTACAACTGTAACCAATATGCAAAATGACTCATGAGAGAGCAAACACAAACAGGGGTAAGGGATTGGGGACAGATAACACTAAACATTAGAGTGAGGCAGAGTTACAGTTATCACATAATTACCAAATAGTTGTCATATAATAGCATATATTAATAGGATCAGGACTGCATAATATTCAAGTAGCCGAAGAGGCAGGTTTACAACATAGAGTGAGAGGAAGTAACAACAATCAAGTCAAGATAAGAAACATCAACCTATGAACATATAAGCATGTTGGAGACATATCAGACTCAAAGGCAAGGAAAATAGTAGGGGTATGCTAAAGACATAATTACAAGGAACCCTGGGAAAACAAGATACATATTTAAACATAAAAAAAGGGAGACATAATAGGGATTAAGCTAATTACAGGGTAGACAGTAGAACCATAGGATAAAACACATAATGAACAATAGGTAAAGAGACAACAACTTGAGCATATTGTGTATGGATTCTATAAAACTAAATCAGAAAACATACCAGTCAAGAAATAGAGAACAACGAAGTACAGGAGGTAGCACAGCAGTAACAATATACAGGACAAAGAGATAGCAACAATAGAATAGTAATAGAAGCAATAGAACAGTAATAGCAGGATGAGAGCAGCAGGATAGTAGTGTTCAGAAGCGAGGGTGAAAAAAGGATTACTCAGTCTTGGCTTTCAGCTGACTGAGTAGTCAATCGTGCAAAGCGTCTTCAATAAAGACCTATTTTTTTTCTTTCTCCCCCATTTCTCAGTTATGTGAAGAGCAAGAAAATATGTGTATGAAAACAAAGAAGACTCAGAACAATGTCAGTGTGTTTTCGTATGAATCTCCGTGTGTTTGTGAAGAGGGAAGACAAGTCTTTATATAGTTTTGAAAATGAGTAGTGCATAGGCAAATTATGGATATAACAATCAATCAACACCAATTAAGATAAACTGAACTCCTTTAATTAAAGAGTCTAATTTCAAACAGTAAAGTCAAGGCAGAAAAAAATAAGTCTAATAAGGCTGATTAGGGCAAAAACATTCACATCGTGCCCAAATGAAACCAAGTACATAGTGGGTAATTAAGGAAAATTGAACTAACCGTGTAATAGGGCATCAGTTTGAAATCAGTCAAGAAAATCTCGGATTCAATCACAGGAAATCCTAAGTAAATAAGGAAAGCATCACACAAGTATATAAGTAATTTAAAATTGGTACAGACTTATAGGAAGAATATACAGGATCATGTATTTAAGGAAAACATCACAAGCGGGGGATTTTACACAAGTGAATCCATATAAATCAATCAGTAAAGAGTCAGTAGGGTAAAGGTCGGAATTTTCAAGAGTTCAACATCAATCACTTATCAGCACAAGGAGGTGTTCATAGAAATCAACAGGAAGAGGTCATAGTAGTAAATCAAATAGGATTCATAGAGAATACATGGATGCATAAAGTCAAGTAACAAAGAACAACCCAGAATACTTAGGGTTTCACCAAGAACACTTAAAACAACATAAAATCAAAAGACAACAACTTAAACATAGCAAGGATATCGAAAAATCAAAAGGAAACTGCTTTGAGGACAGGGTATAGAAACCCCAGTTTTCGAAATCGTTTAAAACTCAAATTTTCTGGGGAAAACAAGAAGAAACTTCATTGCATGGTAAATATAAGACAGATCTTAAAAAAACCAAAGGTACAGAGAACTAGGGATTCGTTGAACCCCAGAAAAGAGGGCAAACCTCGTGAGTGACCTTGATTTAGGCGAGGGGTACTGCGAACTTACTCAAACGGCCGAGGGGTGGCCGGAACACGGCAAGAGACCCATAGGAGGTAAGTAAACCGCTCCAGGTTCATCTGAAAAACCTAGGATGTCACTGAGTGGTTCAGAGGTAGGTAGATGACCAGGAGATAGTAGAGAGCAATAGATTCTGGTGAGGAAACAAGTCGGAGAAGATGAATAGGACCCATCGGAGGGGAGAAGCCAAGGACGCTTCTAGAGATTGGCAGAAAGATAGTGAGAGACGAAGAGACGAAGAAAGAGAGTGAGGAGTCTCGAAAATGAGATGGGGAAGGGGGGTTAGGTGGGAATTAATTAAGGAAAGGGAGATCCGGGCCATTGATCTTATTTGATCAACGACTCAGATGTGTTCGGAGTTGGGCCGGGTATGGGGTTGGTTTGGGCTGGGGTTAATTGGGTACAAAAATGTGGCTGAATTTTCAATAAATATGGCTAAGTGTTAAATACCCAATAAAAAATATATAAATAATTAATAAAAATAGCTAATAATTAGATAAAGTAAAATTAAGTTAAAATAGGTAAAGTCACAGTAATTAACTAATATCAGGTGTAAAAATGCATAAATTTCGAATTGAAATAGTGCAAAATATCCAATTGGGCCATAATTGTAAAATTATTGTAATTGAAATTAAATAAGACCCAATTGGCTAATTTGTGAAATAACTGAGTTTCACTAGATAAAAAACTGATTATAAATAATATGCTGAGCAGGAAAATATTTTAAAATTATTTCTAGCATAAATTTATGAATTATTTAGATATGAAAATATTAAAAATAACAGGAAAATAATTTAATAAAAACATGGAAAAATAGGGAAAAACACTCATTATTACAAAGAGTGATTTTAAAAGCTTATATGCAAGTTTGAAAATAATTTGAGAAAAAATTGGGTATCAACAGTAATGTCACCCTTTATTGATCATGACAATCATTTTTCTTCTTTTCTAATCACTTCATGCCTTTCATCATTGCTTTCTTTGAATCCCTTCAACTTTCTACCTTATTCACTTTCTTTTTGACATATTTCTTTTTGGCCTTTCTTCCTTTTCTTCCTTTCTTTTTCTTCTTTGTATCTTTTATAACTTTCAAATTCCTCTTCTCTCCCTCAAACTTATGCTTTTACCAATAGTCTATCAAGAATGCTAAGGAAAGATCGGGTGCAAAGAGAGGGTCCTTATAAAATGGATAAAGGCTTGTAACGTGGTTATTGAAAGAAAAAGGGCTTCGACCCAAAGGGGTTGACTAGGTATATCACATTGGTAGGCTACAAAAGATTTCAAGTTTAAAATTGGATCAAGGAGAGCCTACAATCATTTCTCAAGTCGAGCTACAATTAGAATTTCGCTTTGACAAACATTCAGGGCAAGTTCTAGACTTATTGGCACGAAACTTGGACTTGCAATTCAATACCTCACCTCTCAAGCTGCTGGATTGTTAAAGAGAGAAGAGTTGAGAGCCCATAACAACCCTAGCTAAGATTGAAAATCACAAATGGGTCAAAGAAACTACTCAATGATTGTTTTAGTCAACACAAGGGTCTAAAGGTCACAACAACAGCCATTCTTTGCCAATCAACTTTGTTTCTAACCATAAGGTCGAATGTAAATATGTTAGTACCAAGTGAAGCCTGCTTGCGACACTTTTATTTATTACTACTATATATACCGAAACATAAAAGAAAACGGACTCAATCCTTTAAGAAGGTTGTCGCGCCATCCATCATTGGGAAGAGCCACCCAGTTCACACAACATCCACCTTTGGAAAGAATCGTGGCATTAAGAAAACCAAAGGCTCATTGTTCACACAAAATGTAAAAAGAAGCTAATTAACTTAAAAGAAGCTACTAAAGTAAATAAGAAGCTATGCTACTAAATAAAAACAATGAAAGAAGTTATGAAGTAAACTATGGAAAGTAAACTGAATATATACAAAATGAAGTAAAGAGAATCTATACATAATGGAAATGAATTATATACATGAAATGGTAAAGATATATACATACCAACATGGAAAATAAAGATAAATAAAAATAGAGTAATGGTTATTACATACCAAATGTCAACAAATCAAAATGGACCACCCCCAAATGAAAATGAGCATTGTCCTCAATGCTAATAACTAATAAGAACAAAGAAAGGGGTAGAGAGAAAAAAAACTCCCTGTGTGGTCTCAGTCTGCACCGGGTTCTCAACATGTGTGGTCTCCTCAGCCAGCATGGGGTCCTCAGCACCCTCTGTCTCCTTCAACTGTATCTCCACATCTTCTGACTGAGGGACTACGGGGTTGCTGAGCATCTGTATCAACTCCTCAGCTGTGTGTATAGTTGCAATCGGCTCCTTAGACTGGCCGACTGCTACTTCTGATGCCTCTGGCACTGCTGCAAGTGCTGCTGGGATTGTCTGCTCCATGAGAAGGTCTAGTGGAAGATCTCCAGTAGGAGAAATCTTCTCAACTTCCTTGCACAGCTTGTCCACCGAGTTCTTTGATGCCTGAGTCTTCCGCATCTTTTTCACCTAGTTTCTCAAGTCCTTGATGATCTTTCCATAAGTATCTAGAGTATCCAGGATCTTCTTCTGGTTGTCCAGAATTTTCTTCAATGAGTCCTCCACTGATGGAGGTACCTGAAACTCTACTAGGGCTGATAACTGTGCTGCCATAACTTTGGATATGGCAGTCAGCTTAGTGGTAGCTGCCTGCATCCAGTTATTGAGACTGGACAGTGTTTGGGACACCCGGAGTGTAGTCTGAGGGTAGGTAGATGAGGTAGGCACTGAAAGTGGCACTGAGGCAGATGGTCCAGAGGATGAAGGAGGCATGGTTACCGCTCCAGTAGAAGTACCAGCTGATGTGGAGGGCTCGACAACTAAACCAGTGGCCACTACCCCCGACTCTCCAGACTGGCCAATTGAGGTAGTGGCATTACCCTTGAACTTAGGGTTGTCCTCTCCCTGGAGGTGGTACCATGATAAAGACTTCTTAGACTTCACCTCAACATCAAAATGTCTCGATTCTACCCCTTGATCTTGGAAATACTCTGTGAGGAAGATGGGGTAGGGATATGACCTTTCTTCTTTCTGGACCGCATTTGAGATGTTGAAGTACATCAAAGCTCCCATATTTATAGGATATCCGTCCATGATGGAAGCCACTAATACTGCCTAGGGAAGTGGAAGGATGTTCTCATGTTGGCACAGATCCAGACGGCTGCACACAAATGCTTGCCACCCTTTTGCTTCCAAGTTAAGGGTGGACTTGACTATTTGAACTCATGCTGTGAGCCATGCAGGTGTTGTCCCTGGGATTGCTAGTATTTCAGCTAGCCATGGGCAAACTGCATCACCTATAGCTAGCTTCTCCAGATATTGCACTGCTTTCACCTCCTCAAATCCTATATACTTGTTCAGTGCAAGGGCATCACAGAGGATTTTCAAGTTACGGACCTTCGTCACTTTGGTACCCTTAATGATGTGGGCAACATTGGCATAAAACTCTTTGACGAGGTATTCATTTGCATCTTGAATTCGGCCAATGAACCATTTCCATACTTTTCTTTCCTCAAACTGCTTAGGGACATTGGGGTTGTCTTTTCTCAGGTCTTTTGTCAAGAATTGTCGCTCAAGAGTGAGCGACCTTTGGGACCACCATTTTCTGAACTTTGCATATTCCTTTTCACTGAAAAATCTGTTAGCCCACATCTCAAGGCTTCCTTGATCTAACCAAGCCTCCAACAGTTGTATTACCCCCTCTCCCATCATCGTGGACCTCATTATCATCATCTAAGTTGATTAGAGAAGCTGTAGCAGGTGGGGGAGAGGTTTCAGATGCTTGACTACCTCCCTCCGAACCTTCAGATGAACTAGATGAGGAGGTTGGTTCATTGACTAAGCGGAGTCTACCGAGGAATTGTTGTAATTGAGCCCACAGTTGTGCTTGTACTGAATCTCCCTCAAAAGTTTCCCAGGATGGGAGGTATTCAATGGTGTCTGAGGTGTCCGGAGGTGGTCTACTGAGTGTAGTCTTCTTGCTCAAGACTTTTTGGACTAACAGTGGCATGTTGGGTTTTCCTTGACCCCGGCCTCGGGAGGATTCTGCCCTCCCTTTGGAAGTATCTCCTCTACCACGTGAACCTACCATTGTCTGCAACATACAAGTAGTGAAGTCAGTTAGAATTAGGGTTCATCATGTGTATAGAATCACAATTGAAAATAAAGAACACAGCTTCTCAGAACTGGGTAGTGCGGACCGCACAAAAGTGAGTGCGGTCGTGGACAATCCAGTGCGGACCGCACAAAAATGAGTGTTACCGCATAACGCCTATCGCGGACCACACAATTTTGAGTGCGGCCGCGGAAATCCCAGGTTCAGACTACTGGTTCTTTGAATCTACTTCTGTGCGGACGACACAATTTTGAGTGCGGCCGCACAAACCCATCGCGGACCGCACAATTTTGAGTGCGACCGCATATTCATTTTGTTGGTTCTCTGAAGATTGACTGTGCGAACCGCACAAAATCTATCGTGGACCGCACAAAATTAAGTGCGGCCGCACAAACTTATCAATCATAGGTGCCCTAAACCTAGGGTATCACGGACCGCACAATAATATATGCAACCGCATACCCTAGTGCGGACTATACAAAAATGTGTGCGGCAGAAACGTTCAAATCAAGCGGCACTGACTTACGTTTTTACATAGGGGTTTCACTAATTAGACATGATTTGTGGCAGTTAAACATGAAAAGCTACTAACATCAGCCCCCATTAAGAATGCAAACACTACCCACATAATTCTAAGCAAGATTTAATCATTAATTTTACAATTTAGGCATAAACCTAACCCTAGATAAAAAGAAAACTAAAACAAAGAAAATGAAAAAGAAAAAGATGAAGTTAAATCATTGAAATAAACATACCAGTAGTGAAGATGTAGTAGGAATTCAACACTTGATGAATATGAGATGTGATTGAAAATAAGAGAGAATATGCACTGTGCTTAGTTTAGCTTGAGAGGTCAGAGTGTTTATAGTGTGAAAAGTCTCAGAAAGTACTATTTATACTTTGACCAGTTGGACCTACTAACTCACCTGGGTGCGGCCGCACAATTTTGGTGCGGTCTGCACTCTTTACCTGTTACTTGAGTCTGTGGCGCGGTCCGCATAAAAGTGATTGCGGCCGCACAATTCATGCAGTCTGCAAACTTTTGAGTGCGGCCGCGAATCCTTAAGGATTTTTGTCAGGCCAAACTTCATAGAGTTGTAAATTTTCATCTTCCAGTGGTGTGACCGCACACATAATTGTGCGGCCGCGAAGTGCTTTTACGGTCCGCATAATTCTGGTGCGGTCCGCACAGATTCACCACTTGGCCAATTTTTTTCCTTGCAGATTTCACAAATTGCACACCCAATTCCTGCATATACTTCACAACCAGTTAGCCCAAAACAATGCCTAATCTAAAAAATAAAATCAAGAGAAAGAAAAACATATGAGTTGCCTCCCAAGAAGCGCCTGATTTAACGTCACGTCACGACACATATTACCATCACTAACTTGGAATGGAGGAATGCCAGAACGTGGCCATCATCAACCTTACCAAGGTAGTGCTTCACTTGGTGTCCATTGACTCTAAATTTCTCACCATTCTTATTTTTCAAATCTAGAGCACCAAAATGAGTCACATGTACCACTTCAAAAGGACCACTCCACTTTGATTTTAGCTTTCCCAGAAACATCCGCAACTGAGAGTTGAATAAAAGAACAAGGTCACCTTCTTTGAATCATTTGTTCGGGATATACATATCGTGTAGGTACTTCATCTTGTCCTTATACAAGGACGAACTGGAGTAAGCATGGACCGAAACTTATCAATTTCATTCAATTGCTCCACCCGAAGATTGGCAGCTACATCCCACTCAAGGTTCAATTTCTTCAGCGCCCACATGGCTTTATGCTCTAATTCCACCGGGAGGTGACATGCTTTCCCGAACACCAACCAATATGGAGACATACCGATTGGAGTTTTGTAACTTGTTCTATAGGCCCAAAGAGCATTGTCAAATTTCCTTGACCAATCAGTACGGTTTGCATTGACAGTCGTTGATCGAATACTCTTGATCTCTCGGTTGGAGACTTCAACCTGTCCACTTTCCTGAGGGTGATAGGGGTTGACACCTTGTGAGTGAAACCATACTTGGAGAGTAAAGTGTGAAAGGATTTGTTGCAAAAATGTGATCCTCCGTCACTAATGATGGCCCTTGGGGTGCCAAACCTTGTGAATATGTTCTTCTTCAAGAAAGCTACCACACTTCGTGCTTCATTGTTGGGCAAAGACACAGCTTCAACCCATTTGGACACGTAGTCCACAACAACAAGAATATAGGTGTTCCCACATGAGCTCACAAATGGATCCAGAAAATCGATGCCCCACATACCGAAAATATCAATCTCTAGGATGGTGGTGAGGGGCATCTCATTTTTCTTGGATACCCCACCGGCCCTTTGGAAATCATCACAATGCTTAACGAGCTCGTTAGCGTCTTTGTACAAGGTAGGCCAATAGAATCCATAGCTTAGGACCTTTCTAGCAGTTTTTGCTCCACCATGGTGACCACCATATGGCGAACAATGGTAAGCTTCAAGAATACCCAATTGATCTTCTTCTGGAACACATCTCTGGATAACACCATTAGTGCAAATTTTGAAAAGATATGGCTCGTCCCAATGGTAATCCAAGCAGTCCCGTTTGAGGTTCTTCCTTTGGCTTGAAGAGAACTCATTCGGGACAATGCAGCTCACATGATAGTTGGCCAATTGGCAAACCAAGGCATCCCGGTCATAGATATGGAAAGGAGTTGTTCATACGAAAATGAATCGTTGATCTCAAGGTCATCATGGGGCCTCCCCTCCTCTTCCAATCATGACAAGTGGTCCGCCACTTGATTCTCACTCTCTTTGCGGTCAATGATTTCAAGATCAAATTCTTGTAGAAGAATTACCCATCGCACCAATCTTTCCTTAGAGTCCTTTTTACTCATCAAATAATGAAGTGCCGCGTGATCGGTATGAACAATCACTTTGGTACCCATGAGGTACGGGCCGTACTTTTCCATAGAAAATACAATGACTTGGGCCTCATTCATGGTCTTACTAGCATAGTAGACTGGATGGAAGATCTTGTGAATTTTTTCCCCAATATCGCTCTTACCGCTACGTCGCTAGCATCACACATGAGCTCAAATGGTAAGCTCCAGTTTGGTGGGGTAATAATGGGAGTGGTAGTCAGCCTATACTTGAGTAGCTCAAATGCCTTTATACAATCATCATTGAGCACAAATTTGGTATCTTTTTCCAATAACTTGCACAAGGGATTCACCACCTTTGAGAAATCCTTGATGAACTGGCGGTAAAACCCTGCGTGACCTTGAAAGATCCTCACTCCCTTGATGGAAGTAGGAGGAGGGAGTTTTGATATTACTTTAATTTTTTCTTTATCCACTTCAATACCATTCTTGGAGATCTTGTGGCCGAGGACAATGCCCTCCTCAACCATAAAGTGACACTTCTCCCAATTAAGCACCAAGTTGGTCTCTTCACAACGTGCCAATACCTTATCAAGATTGTCCAAAAACTCTTCAAAACAATCCCCCACAACAGAGAAATCATCCATGAAAACCTCGAGAAAGTCCTCCACCATATCAGTGAAGATTACCATCATACACCGCTAAAAAGTAGCCGGTGCATTGCATAAACTGAAAGGCATCCATGAGAATACGAAAGTGTCATACTGACAAGTGAAGGTGGTCTTTTCTTGATCTTCAGGTTCAATAAGAATCTGGTTATATCCGGAATACCCATCCAAGAAGCAATAATAAGAACGTCCGACTAGCCTATCCAACATCTGATCAAGAAATGGAAGCGAAAAATGGTCTTTCTAGGTCACTTTGTTGAGCTTCCTATAGTCCATGCACACTCTCCACCCGGTGACAGTTCTTGTGGGGATCAATTCATTTTTGTCATTTGTAATCACATTCATTCTTCCCTTCTTTGGGACACATTGTATTGGTGAAGTCCATAAACTATCGGAAATGGGGTAGACAACCCTACAACCAACCACTTGATGATCTCTTTCTTTACTACCTCTTGCATGGCCTCATTCAACCTTCTTTAATGTTACACGGAGGGTATGGCATCCTCCTCCAATATGATTTTGTGCATACAAAAGGCGGGGCTTATACCCCGAATATCTTCCAATGTCCAACCTATTGCCTTCTTTCTCCTTTGGAGCACCACGAGGGTGGAATCTACATGTACGTTAGTTAAGCATGAGGAAAGAATAACAGGGAAAGTGGAACAAGTGCCTAAAAACTCATATCTGAGGTGTGAGGGAAAGGGCTTCAACTCCAATATGGGAGGCTCCTCGATTGAGGGCTTTGCTGGTGGAGTCTTCCAGTTTTCAAGATCCAAGGAAAGTTTTCAGGGCCCATATGCATATGATCCCATTCCTTGCAAAGCATTGTCACATTCTACCAAGACTTCCTTCTCATCCTCATCATGATTCAACATCACAGCTTCCAATTGATCTTCAACATTAATCACAACACTTGTGTCATCAACAATTACTTTGGTCACAATATCCATGAACGAACACACTCCGTTACTATTAGGCTGTCTCATTGACTTACAAACACGGAACACAAATTTTTCATCGCCCATCCGGAAGGTGAGCTCACCAGCTTCCACATCAACTACGGCCTTCCCTGTAGCTAGGAAAGGTCTCCCCAAAATGATTGGCACCTCAGAGTCAACCTCACAGTTAAGTATCACAAAATTTGTGGGAAGTATGAACTTGTCGACCCGAACTAGCATATCATCAATTATCCCCAATGACCTTTTCATTGTCTCTGCCATTTGCATCCTCATGGATGTGGGTCTTGGTTGCCCAATCCCCACTGTCTTGAACACAGAATAGGGCATCAAGTTAATTCTTGCCCCTAAGTCATATAAAGCTATGGCAAAATTGGCACTCCCAATAGTGATCGGCATTGTAAAGGCACCAGGGTCTTCCAAATTTGGAGCCATGGAATTCATAATGGCACTCACTTGATGTGTCATTTTGATCGTTCACGGTTCATTGATCTCTTCTTTGTTACCAAGTCCTTCATGAACTTGGCATAACCCGGCATTTGTTCTAAGGGTTCAAACAATGGCACATTTATGAACAAACTTTTCATCATATCAATGAATTTATAGAATTGATTCTCATAGTTTTGCTTTAGGAGCCTTTGAGGATTTGGTGGAGGAGGCCTTGGCAAAGGAACCTTGTCTTTGAGCACTATCAGACCTAGTATGTCTATTACATGTTCCCTAGACGGGTTCACATCATCTTGTGTCTCCTACACATTTTCATCAATGTTTATCCTTACCTCATTATTTTCTTACTCATCATTACTTGGCTCATCATCATCTTGCACCAACACATCATCATTCACATTCTTTCTATGGTTTGAGGTACTAGCAAGTCCACCTCTCCCGCTTCTTGTTGTCACCGCCATAGCATGCCCCGTATAGTTCCCACCCTTTGGGTTCACCACTGTATCACTTGGTAGTGCCTCATTAGGGTGAGTATTCAAATCTTAAGTAATTTGGCCAAGTTGGACTTCCAAGTTGCGGATAGAATTGTTGTGGGAGGCTAATTGGGCATCAGAGTCGGCGTTTTTCTCTATCATTTGCTTGAACATCTTTTCCATCCCATCTCATTGTTGGAAGAACTAGGACCTTGTGATGGATATGGAGGCGGGTTGTTTGGTTGTTGATACATCAGGGGCCTTTGAAAGCCCGACCCCCAATTTCATTGATTGTTGTTGTTCCAACCCCTTGATTGTTATTGCCTCCCCAATTTATTTGATTGTTGCCACCCCAATTGCCTTGAGTATTTCCTCCCCAATTGCCTTGATTTCCTTGATTACCCCAATTTTCATTGTTGTTGTTCCCCAAATTGCCTTGATTGTCGTTATTGCCACTATTCCAATTTCTTTGTTGACCTTGGTTGCCCCAATTACCTTGGTTTCCCTGTGATCTCCACTGTTGTTGATTTGGAGCATTACTCCGTTTACCATGGTAATTGTTGACATATTGGACCTCTTCACTTTGATCATCATATGCATCATCTTGATTGTGCCCACTATTACTTTGCTCAAATTGCTCCAAATGGTTTTGTACTTGTTGACCTCGTTGCCTTCTCTTGTTGACCATCATGTTTACTCCTTCCATGGCATTTACCTGCTTTAGCCCCTGAACCTGTGGAAGCTGAGCGTTGGCCAATTGATTCATGGTGGTTGTCAACTCAGCTATGGCTTGCCCATGATCATGTAGTTGTTTGTGGAGGTGGATAACATTAGGATCACCCTGAGGAACGTTGGCTCTACTTTTCCATGCTGAAGAGGTATCCTCCATCTCATCCAATATTTCACATCTTCAGAGTACGGCGTGTTCATGAATTTACCCCTGACGAGTTGATTTACCACACACTGGTTAGTTATGTTGATCCACCTGTAAAAGGTTTGCTGGATCATTGCCTCGATCATATCATTGTTAGGGCATTCTTTGACCATTGTGCGATACCGTTCCCATATTTCATGCAACGGTTCATTTGTCTCTTGTTTGAAAGCCAAAATTTCATCTCTTAGCGTCGCCATATGCCCCAGAGAAAAGAACTTTGCCATGAACTTCTCGGCCAACTCATCCCAAGTGTGTATGGAATAGTTGGGCAATCTTTTTAGCCAGTCCAAAGGTTTTCCCCGAAGTGAAAAAGGAAACAGACTTAACCTCAATGCGTCCTTAGAGACATTCGTATGCTTGATCCCCACGCACGTGTCAACAAAACCTTTGAGATGCTTATATGCATTTTGATGTGGACTCCGGTGAAGAAACCCCATTGTTCCAACAGTGTAAGCATGGCATTGGTTATTTGAAAATTTCCCACCCTAATCCGGGATGGGACTATTGCACTTGCGTAGCCTTCGTTGGGCAACACCCGGTGTGCTACCCTTGGTGGGGTGGGGGAGGGTTTGACACATTATCGTGAGGCGGTCGACCTCTCCTTTGTACTTGAGGCTCAAGATGCACCTCCCCCAATGGAATATTTCCGAGGGCCTTGTTGTTAAGAGCCATTAGTATCTAAAAGCAATTCACAAACAAAATTAGAAAAATGGAAGGAAAGAAAAACAAAACACACAAATACTTAGATATATAGCTAAGACCGTATAACTCCCCGACAAAGGCACCAAAATTGATCGGGTCCAAGTCTACACTATTATTGAGTAGCGAGGAGGTCGATACAATAATAACCCAACTAAGGTTGGGATCGAATCCACATGGAGTTAATGATTGGAATTAGATTTATATCTAAGTAAGATGTGGCTTTTGAATCTAATTGTACTTCCACAAGTTTGGGTTGATATTCTACTTCTATCTTTACTCTAAAGTTGCAATAAATAAAGCTCAGAACAATATTTTTGTGTGGGTTTTCAAGTGTTTAAAGGGACTAGGGTTGTGACTTCTACCTAGGTGGTTATCTAAAGGATTGCAAAATCTAGGGCAAGCTTGATTAGTTGGGATTGTAATATAGCTATCACACCCGGGTATTCACTCTATACCTCTCGGTAGTTTGAGTGATTTTGCCCAATTTGGCTTTCTCAAGTCCAAATGGGTATACATACAAATCAAGTGATATTAGTTCAAGTTGGGTATTACTATCTCTAGGTTTAACCCTTTAATTGGGGAAATCAGTTTCTTGAGTTCACCCTAATTCCTTGTTAGCCTAGTTTTCCTAGACTTAATCCCTCTTTCTCAAGTAGAGACAAAGTCATAAAGGCATGAATCAATGTTTGCAACCATCAATTCTTGAGTTCTAGAAAGAACTAGACTAAATATCACTAATCCATTCACATTCAATCCCTAAATAAAACACCCATTAAATACCCACACTAGGGTTGGGTCACAACCCTAGCTATGGGTTTAGCTACTCATGAAAATAGAAGAAATTAAGGATGAAATGAAGATAAAATCCATAATATTAGATTATGGGATGCAAATCTAATGTTTAGAAGTGAATCTAGTACAAAATTTCCGAAAATAGTAAAAGTAGCCGTCTCAGGTACTCATACAAAACGTAAAATAACCTAAAAATGACAAAAATTTCTATTTATACTAAGATGAAAATATCTGAAAAAATTGCCCCTGCGAAGGTTGTGCGGCCGTATAATTCTGAGTGCGGCTGCACTCTTGCTTTCGCGGCTGCATAATTCTGGTGCGGTCCGCGTTCTTCACTTTTGTTTCTGGCTTGAGTTGGACTTTCGCGGACCGCACAATTCTAAGTGCGGCCGCGCTCATGATTATGCGGCCGCATAAAAGTGATGCGATCCCCGCTTGCTTGATTTTTTCTTGAGACTACTCTCTGAACCTTCATCATCATGGAACACACAATTTTGTGTGCCACTACACTTGACATCCTCCGGCCGCACAATTTTGGTGTTGTCTGCACTTCTTCATTTTTCCCAAGTTTCCAACTCTCTGATTCTCGTTCATCGCGGACCGCATAATTTTGATTGCGGTCGCACAGGGACTTTTGCAGCCGCACAATATTGGTGCGGTATGCGCTCATCATATAGCCAAAATTAGAAGTCTTTGATAATCCCTCTTGCAGACTGCATATTTTTTATCACGGCTGCAACATGGCTTTCGCGGACGCACAATATTTGTATGGTCCGTGCTTTAGACCTTTTTGTCCAATCTTGGTTTTTGTTCAACTTTTGACTCCTTTGTGAGTTGATTTTGATTCCTTTTTCTCATTTTGAACAGTTCCTACAAGTAAGCACATTTCTTTAGTTTCTGGGAATACCTTCAAGCATATTTTGCCTAAAACACAAGTAAAAGAAAGCAAATAATAGGTTAAAATCCCTACTTATCATGCCGGATGCAGTTCCTCGACTCAAGGAGTGGGTCGAGGGCATCGTGTCGTAAAAGTGTTGGTTGATTTCCCAATGCACACGCAAGTGTACGTGGTCGACAAGTAATATAGGAATTGAAGTCCAGATATCGTACCCACAGGGACTTGTGATTAACTATCCACTAAACTAAACTCAAACAAATATTTAACTAGAATTAATCTAAAATAGTAAATCAAAAGATTAAATAGACAACTAACTTAAAGATGAATTCAAGGTAAATTGATATTCTAGAGTTATGGGTTGTTAAACAATCACGTTGAGTTTTCGACCTAAATCTTCTAATCAGGTTTATTGATTGACGAGGTTAATATTGCTCGTAGCCTTCTCCCGAAGTACAACTCGCCTATTCAAGCTAACCTAATGCCTATATTCCTATGGAATCAGGATTAACAAGAACGCATTAATAATTCCCGTATAATAACCAAGCAAGGCGATTAGGTATATTCCTATCCTAACCGCAAATCCGCTCCCCTGAAGGGTTAAGATCTTGCTCTACCCAATCTTATATGCAATCTAGAATTCCCTCTCCCGAGTTCAACCCTAGATTCGTAGATAGTAGTCAATTGATGATCAAGCAATTGAATAATTAAGCACAAGATTGAATAAACAAACCAATTAAGATAAACAATAAGAATAATTCAAGCTTCAACTACAACGTTCATGTAACACCCAATACTCTAGAACTAATAAACTATAAAACTAAAAGAAGAGAAGAGAAGAAAAACTAAGTAGAATCCTCTATCAAAAGTCCTGTGTCGAAATCCCCCCAAAAATCCCCCTTTAATGTGATGTTTTTGGGTCTATTTATATGTTTAGAATGAACCCTAAACGTCTCAAAGACTTCTATTCTAACTTGGAAACACTTAAAACCCGTCAAAACACGATTTCTGGCCGTCCCAGGGACCCTAGCGTTTGGGCTCTAAGGCCTGGGTAATGCCAGGCCTCCCCTGGCGTTAGGGCTCTAAGGCCTGGGGAACGCCAGGCCCCCCTGGCGTTAGGGCTCTAAGGCCTGGGTAACGCCAGGCTGGGTCAGGCTG
>ML370264.1:0-66943 GCA_005239525.1 Nicotiana knightiana
GCAACTAAACCACCATTAAAAGTTGTTGAACAACCTCCAAACCAACCGAAAAAATACAAAAAACAGCCTCTTCTTCACTAAAAAATAGCAGCTCTAAATTCGAGTTCAAGATCACCATCGAGGACATCGTTCGATTCACGTCGAGTTCTCCATTCCCCGTTCATTTTGTTCTAGATTTCTCGCCAAATTTCCATCTTTGTATTCTCATATATATAAGGTCCGTTCCTTTTCTTGGTGCTATATAATTTAGTGATGTTTAAATCATTTTTATGCTCTATGATTTTCGCTCAACACAGATAAATCTTGATTTAGTCATTTCTTGTGTTAATGCTTAACATTTTAGTCATCTGAAATAGAATGTCCCAGAGATGAAAAAGAACAAACTACAAGTCTATAGGTTAGAATGGTAATGATGATCATGTTCTAGTAGCTCCATTTCATTAACAGTATGATATAATTGCATATTTATGTTTCAAGAACAAATTAGTGGTGATAATCTTTGACAATATACACCGGAAAAGGATGACAAAATTCTAAGAAGCATAGAGCAACATTGTAGGACTAGGAAGATTCAACAATGCATACAAATTTTAAATTCCGAAAGACACTGATCTATTCATTTACGATTAATTTGCTCGTTTAGTTTGAAACAGAGTTGATAAATAATGAGATTTTGTTAAGTTGCATGTTTGTTTGGGTTCAGATTTTAAACTTTCAAGTAGTTATTCTAGTAGAAAATTGTCCATGGTTTTGCTTCGTTAATTGGATAAAAACGATAAATTTTTCAAATGTTTGAGCTATTAAATTATTTTCTGCCTACATCTAACATTGTTTGGAGATAATAATCTTGCCCGATTCTTGAATACTCGTATTAGCCAAATAAGTTTTTTTTTTCGTTAGGCCCAATTCAATAAAATAAAACTAGCTCACATTTTCATAACTAATTTATTACACTTTTTAACAACTACTCCATATTCATGCCTCGCAATAATTTCAAATTAGCTTAGAATATAACTCATGAATATTCGTAGAATGCTTTAGGCGCGCTTTTAATTGATCTATCGCGATTATGTATACGTTCGCGTGACATAATTGTGATTTTCAAAATTAAAATCGAAGTACGCGTTCGCGCAAATTTGGTTGAACAATCTTAATATTAACAAAGCGTGATTGATTGTGTACATGTACGCGTGACATGATCCTTGACGCGAGGAACGAAATGAGTACACGTATGCGTGACTCGTTTTAAGATAATTCCGTAATTGCGAATAACCAAACAAAATGAGTACACGTACGCGTGACTCGTTTTAGATAATATCACCACTACGAATAATCGAGTAATTTAAAGCGGTAAAAGATAAATACACATAGGTTCTAAAATGAGTAATTAAATAATTTAGGCCAAGTTTAACCATCAAGCGACCGTGCTAGAACCACGGAATTCGGGAGTGCCTAACACCTTCTCCCGGGTTAACAGAATTCCTTACCCGAATTTCTGGATCGCAGACATTTTTTAAACAGAGTCAAAAACTTCCTCGGATTGGGATATTTTAAATGGTGTCCCGGAACACAGTACAAATCCGGTTGGCGACTCTAAAAAATCAATAAGTAAATTCTAAATTCGATAATGTCACTTAAATTGGAAAAACTCTCTTATCCCCTATCCTCTCTCGGGAAAAAGGGAGGTGTGACAATACTTGTTGTCGTACATTTTGTAAATGTCTAAAAGAAGTGAGCAAATTATGTCAATAAGCATAACATCCAACTCATCAAAATGTTACTGACAAATGCAAAACTCGTGTTATTAAAATAAAAGCTTGTATTGATCATTTAATATTAATGTGACGATCCGATAGGTTGTTTTGAGTTCTAGCTCTCCTTTTTATGATTTGAGACCTCTTGTAGCTATATTTGATGTCTTATGACTTGCATGCATGGTTCTAGTCAATTTTCGAAAAGTCTAAATGTGAATTTAAAAGAAAATGTGATTTTTGACTTTGAAAGTGGCTAGAGTTGATCACGATCAACATTTTTGATAATCGACCTCGAATATATTTTTGACGATTCTAATAGGTTCGTATGATAATTTTGGACTTATACGTAAAACAACTCAAGTTGTTGTGGAGAGAATTTCCACGCACATCTTCTCATTGTTGTAGGTTAGTATTTATAGTCAAAAGCTATGTTGTTAGGATGGGATGAGATCCCATGTTATTAGGGATTACATTACAACAGAAATAGATTCAATCAAATCTGAGTTGGTTGTGATGATGCCTTATCCGTATTATCCTCTTTACGCCCCCGCAAGATCGGCTCTACTGGACGGAGAGTGATCTTGGAAATAAAGTCAGAAAACAACTTCTTTGACAAGGGCTTAGTAAGAGCATCTGCAAGTTGTGCAACAAATGAGATGTGGCTGACTTCAATGTCCTTCTTTTCAACTTGATCACGAACGAAATGGATGTCTATCGCGGCATGTTTCATGCGACTATGGAATACAGGATTCTTGCACAGATAGGTGACGCCGATATTATCACAGAGAATCAGTGGGGTGTGGGGAAGAGGAAGATGAAGCTCGCGTTGAAGGTTGATTTTTTATACTTCAATACCACACAAGAAATTGGATAATTAGTGGCGACATTTAGCAGCAACGCTAAAGGTTGCTACAACTGTTATATTATTAGCGGCGACTTTTAAAATCGCCACAAATTATAAATATTTAGCAGCGGCTTTTTAAAGGTCGCCTCTGATGTGGCTGAATTTTTCATTCCCGCTAATATTAAAATTTTGGCTCCATTTTTGTTGTAGCGACCTTTGAGAAGTCGCTGCTTAATAGGTTTTGCAGCGACTGGGTCGCTCCTATTCACTTATAATTCTAAAATAAAATAAAAATAAAAATAGATCTCTCTAATTAAACACTAGGTCTCGAACAGATGCTCACAAAACTCTTTCTTCTCGGACAGATCGAAGCTCACAAAAGTACTCTTTTCGAACATATCGAAGAAAGAAATTACTCACAAAAATCGAATAGAGAAGCTCACAAAACTCGGTTCCCCTCTCTAGAAATCGGTCCTCTCTCTAGAAATCAGTACTCTTCTGCTAAAATCCCACCCAAATCGAAATCCCTCAAATCAAAATGCGAATCTCATTTGTCAGGTATGTTAAAATCCCTAATCTTTTCATTTTTCTTTGGGGAAAGTAGTTGCTTTGCTACAATCGATTTCATGGAGGTACAATGGAAGGAACGATTTCTCTTCCATAATCAAATATTTGTTCTTGTCGGGTAATTTTGTATGTTCTTTTGGCTGGATTTTGTATCAGATGTATAGCAGGTAATTAATGTATTTTTTTTTATTTTCACATGGATGCCATTATCTAGCAGAACTGGATGTAAACCTGATAGTGATCTTTGGATTGTTCTTGTGGAGGAAATTCACTTTGAGAATCCTTAAAGTTAAGTAAGTATACTTGAAATGAGTTGAGGTGAGAAATAAAGTGAACAATTTCAAAAAAAAAGTCTACACTAATCTGTTCTAACTGCTACAGAATTCATCAGTAGCAGTTCTCATAATTTGAGTTGAGAAAAACTAAAATTTACATTCACAGTAGATTTTTTTTTAATTCATTTCATCCTTTCCTACAAACCTTATGTGCTTAGTGACAAGAACATTTGCATCCATTTATATCAATATTGAACGAGGTTTTTGTTCTAATCAGTAATTTTAATACAATTTGTCATAGAATTTAACAGCTCTAGTTTCATATTCAGTTCATCATCAGCTGTATACATTGTTTCAATCTTATATTTTTTTTTTTTTTGTAAGGGGTGAAGTGTTTGATTCTGATAGAAGTTTTACAGAAGGTGTAGGATTAAGAGAAGTCCAATACCTACTAAGAATATTTGATTATCAACTTGTTTATGTCGTTAAGGTGGAGAATTGAATCAAGAATCCTCTTTCTTCATCATTAATAGAATCATTGTTCGTGACATAGAATTTATCTTGTTTAAATATTGTATCCAATTAAATAGGTCAAAGAAATAAATTACAACAATAAAGAAGGAGAAGCATATTTATATTATAGTACTAGGTAAGGGAGTAGTTGGAAGAAAATAATGGATCCTGTATGTGAATTATGTGGGGTGGTGAGGAGAGCAGTGTATTGTAAATCAGATTCAGCAAGGCTTTGCTTGCAATGTGATGAATATGTGCACTCAGTAAATTCACTTTTTTTTCGGAATTTTAAAATTCTTATGTCCAAACGCCCACTTAATCACATTCATATCAATTCAAATTTCAGTGGAGTGATAAATATTTGCCTACGTGGAAAACCATCTTAGCATTTTAGCTGATTTGACATGCCATTTGACTTTTCGGTCTAAGTTAAGATTTCTCTAACAAAATTTATTTTTTGACTAACCAGTTATTAGTTGTGTGATTTTAAAGCGACAAAAGTTATCCTACTGATTGTGTTAGGAAAGAAAATGGAAGTTAGAAGATTTTGAAGTGTTAGTTTAATGACTTGTGCGAAAAAAAATCATAAGTTGAATGATCATTTGAGAAATTGACTCAGGAATGATTAGTTGAGTTCTTTCTTATAATTCCCAAACTACCTCACCAAATTTGGGGTTTCCTCCTCAGTTTGATCATATATTGCTAAATTAATTAAACAGTCGCCCCTATAAAATTAACTATTGACTACTTGAAGTATAGACAAGATGAAGACGCTTTTCATCTGTCTTCCATTTGATAATGAAAATGACCTGAGTGGTAATAGTTCCTACACGAGAGTGCTAATTTGGGTGTTTTCCATTTGATAATCTACAGGAATACAAAAAAAATCACACAGAAAGAATCGTTTGAAGCCTACTTGGTGTTGGTATTGTCGATTCTCGCTCTTGCCAAAATCTCAACTATTTCTTTTTCTGGGTAAGTTAAAATCTTCTTCTTGAGAGACCTTTTACATGTCGACATTCCATTCTTATTTTGTTCTTATATGGTTATGTGTCTAAATCAGTAGACATGTAGTTTTTTTATTTTATAAGGCACATATATATATTATTGTATGGTTATAAGAAAACATAATACTTATTTGCTAATAATGTTCTTTTGAAATATTCTACACATTTTTTACATTAGAATTAGATGCATGTATTTGAGTAGCACTTAATCAATAATCTGAATGTAAAATGCTTTCTTGGTTTTCCTAGTTATTGGGTATTATCTTTTGCAAGAATACATTAGAGCATCTAGAGGTTTCAAGAATTCGTTCTAGGCATTGATTCTACACTTCCTATAAAAAAAAGTCGACAACATTGGCCTTTCTTCCACTACTACTTGGCATGATTGCAATTTGCTTGGAAGATAGTGTGATTGTTTTTCCTTAAGTTTATTTGAATTTTTTAATTTACAAAATTCGTATAAGTAATTCTATAATATACTGCTTCCTTCTTGTTTGAATAATATATTTTTATGACTGTTTTTCTGAATACCCCTAGTATATGTTAGTTATTATATATATTTTGATTATTATAATCCTTCTACTTTTAATTAGTAAATTCTTTTTTAATATAGATATGATGGATAAAAGTTGGTTGAATATTAGGAATAGAGTCGACCAAAGGTATAGATATGGAGTAGACAACTTTCTTAATTGGGCATTCAGTCAACCAACAGTGAACACTATGATTCGGTGTCCTTGTAAAGGGTGTATGAATACAGTGTTCAAGATAAGGGTTGATGTAAGAGGAGATTTATTGAAGAAGGGATTCTGGGATTCTTATAAAGTGTGGGATTGCATGGAGAAGTGTTAGTTAGAGTTGAAACATCTAATACTGTAGTTAGTGATGAAGCGGAAGATGCTAGCATTGAAGAGGATAATATTACTGAAATGATTCATGATGCTTGTGGATACACGAATATGGAGGATAATAATAATAATTCAGAGGACAATGAAGAGGCAAATGTACATGCAACAAAGTTCTACAAATTGTTAGAAGATGCTGAGACAGAACTTTATCCTGGTTGTAAAAAAGTCTCGAAGTTGTCTTTTGTTATTAAACTACTTCACTTAAGTGTCTTAACCATTGGAGAAACAAGTCGATGGATGCATTTTATTGAGCTTCTTTAAAAAAGTTCTTCCCGAGGGGTCATTTGTGCCTAATTCTTTCTATGAGCAAAGAAAGTTCTTTGTGATCTCGGCTTGGGATACACCAAAATAGATGCATGTCGGAATGATTGTATTTTATATTAGCATGATTATGTCGATTCCCAAGCATGTCCTAAGTGTGGTAAGTCTAGATGGAAGTCCGAAGAACACGTAGGCAAGAAAGTAGCCCATAAAATCTTGCGGCATTTTCCAATCAAACCAAGGCTTCAAAGATTGTACATGGCAAGAGAAACAGCTAAAAAGATGAGGTGGCACAAGGAGGGAAATATTGATGATGGTGTCTTGCGACATCCGCCTGACTCAATAGCATGGAAATCCTTTGATGCACGACATCCCACCTTTTCAGCTGAGTTAAGAAATGTTCGATTAGGTTTGGCGAGTGACGGGTTCCAACCTTATGGAAACATGAGTTCTAATCATAGCATTTGGTCGGTCGTACTAGCTATGTATAACTTGCCACCATGGGATTGTATGAAAAATACATATTTCATGATGACACTTATTATTTCAGGCCCCAAGTGTCCAGGCAATAATATTGATGTATATTTACAACCAATGATTGAAGAGTTGAAAGAATTATGGGACGGGGTGGATACTTATGATGCACACTCAAAATCTAATTTTCTGATGCATGTGGTTATATCATGTGGACGATCAGTGACTTTCCTGCATATAGAAATCTTTCAGGATGGTCAACCAAAGGTAAGTTGGCATGCCCTTGTTGCTATAAAGATACACAATCGACATCCTTACGTAGTAAGTTGTGTTATATGGGTCATCGTCGATTCCTTCCCATGGACCATTCATGGCGGAGAAGTAGGACGTTATTTGATGGGAAAGTTGAGATGGGAGTTGCACCTAACCCTTTAACAGGTGATGAAGTACTTGTGCAATTACAAACTTTAGGTAATGTGACTTTTGGCAAAGGACAAAAGAGAAAGCATGATGTTAATAACAATGCTTACAATTGGAAGAAGAAAAGTATCTTTTTTCAATTGCCTTATTGGAAGAGTCTTATGTTACGACATAACCTTGATATAATGCACATCGAAAGAAATATGTCCGATAATATTATATCAACTGTCATGAATATGGTTGGCAAGACAAAAGACACATTGAAAAGCAGATATGACTTGATGGATCTTGGAATCAGACAAGGTTGCATTATATTGAGGATGGGAATAATATTTTGTTACCAGCAGCATGCTATGCATTATCCACGGAAGAGAAGCTGAAGGTGTGCCGTTTCTTAGCTAATCTGAATATTCCTGATGCATTTTCCTCAAATATTTCAAGGTGTGTCAATGTACAGGAGAAAAAGATACATGGATTGAAATGTCACGATCATCATGTATTGTTGCAAGACATTTTTCCAGTAGCTATACGTGGTTTGCTACCCAAGGAAGTTTGTGATCCATTTACCTTAGGAAAGTTTTTCAAGAATATATACTCTAAGTGCTTGACGATTGAATATCTTGATATCGTAGAGGCAGAAATTCTTGTTATTTTGACCAAACTTCAACTTGTTTTCCTTCTGGCTTTCTTTGATGTCATGGTTCATTTTCCAATTCACTTGCCAAGTGAGGCAAAGCTTGGTGGGACAGCTCAATATCGGAATATGTATCATATTGAGAGGTAATTACTTTTGTTTAATAATTTCGACGCTATAGTTTTAGAATGACACACATTATATTAATAAGTCATTTTATATAGGTATCTGCGGACACTTAAGTAATATGTTCGCAACAAAAATCATACAGAAGGTTCAATTGCAGAAGGTTATTTGGCAGAGGAAAGCCTTACATTTTGCTCACGATACTTGAAGAATATCTCAACAAAGTTCAATAAACCAACTAGGAATGACGATGGATCTGTGTCAAATGATGAGATGTCTATCTTTAAAAAAAGTGGGCGAACAAAAGGTGCCTCAGAAGGCATCAGGCTATCTCATGATGAGTTTAAACAAGCATGTATGTATGTGCTTCAGAATTGTGAAGAGGTCTCGCATTTCATGGAGTAAGTCTCTTATTAACACCAAGATAGTTTTACATTGAGATAATTTGAATCCGATTTATCTTAGCTAACTTAAAATGTAGGGAATATACAAGAGAGATCGAAAGCCAAAGTTCAAAGAGAGCTCATAAAAATGGGTTTCTTGATTGGTTTCACGCACGTGTAGGTGTCTACTCAAATGATAATATTGATATTAGTTTATTCATCCCATCATGTTATTGGTCATAACAGTGTTGTTCGTCTTTTTAGATATTTGTATTATCTGCACAAGGACGCACAAATTGTGAGCTCATAAGCTTAGCCGTCAGTCATACACCATTAGTACATCGATATTCAACATTTATGGTGAATGGATTTAGATTCCATACAAAAGAGCTTGCATTGAGAAGAAAAAGGCAGAATAGTGGTGTTCTTGTGAGAGAAGATGATTCAGACTCTAATAAGGAGTATTATGGTGTATTAGAGGACATTTATGAGTTATCTTATGTGGGAAACAGAAAATTTTACTTATTCAAGTGTCATTGGTGGGATGTCGCTCGCTTAGGAAGAGGATATAAGATTGACAAATATGGCTTCACAAGTGTGAATACTCGGTGTGCCTTGAATACAAATGAGCCATTTGTGTTGGCATCTCAGTCACAACAAGTCTTTTACTCAGATGACATGGTTGATAATGATTGGCTTGTTGTTGTGAAGACAAATCCTCGCGACCTTTTCAAAATGCCTGATAATGATGATAATTGTGTAGAAATTGAAGATGAAGAATTACTGAATGAAGAAGTTTATCAGCAAGAGGAAGCTGAATTTAATACTTCGTGCACCAATGACCAAGAAAATATTTTTGAGGTGTCTCTACATAGGGATAATGTTGAACCATGAAGTATTAACTACGATCATGCAAGTACGCAAGCTCAAAAAAATGTGCATAATGAGGAAGATGATTCCATTAATGACAATCATATAGAAATATCAGAGAGTGAAGATAGCGAAGAAGAGTTATTTGATGATGATGATGGGGAGGACACTGATACATCCTCTTGAAGACTAAGAAGCAAAAGACTGATGATATAGATTTTACATCCTGTTTTGAAAATTCTCTATATTTAATTGTCAATGAATCAAAGACTATTGATGCTTGAATCTTTATATCTCTTTTTTTATTTTCTTTTCATGATTGTCTCTTAAAATTAGCTATTGGAATTTGATTATGGGGCTGTTGTGATTTCTCTAAGCTTAAACTTGTTTCAACTTATGGATTTCTAAAAGAATTGAGATTGGTTAGTCGAATCGACCACTGAACTGCACCTCTCTTTGGAATTGATTAAGTTTCAAAGTGTTTACTGAAAATCCCATTGATAGCTTGGTTGGAGTTGTGTATTTGCTATTGTTGCTAGTAGTTGCGTACAATTTCATTAGGGAAACTTGTCAAGTGTTTACCGAAAACAAACAACCTAATTTCATTGAAAAGTTCTCTATATTTTCTCTAGTCTAATAAATCATTTTCTTTTTATGTTTTATTGCAGGAAATGAAAGGAATTGGACGAGGAAAATGTGGTTGAGGCGGGACGAGTTGTGGTCGTGAAAATTTTCAAGGACGTGGAAATTTTGGAGCAACGTCTCAGCCACACATACAGACCGGACGAGTATCTGATGAATCTGTAGAGATAGGACAACCAAGTAACCCGAGTCAAGGACCTTTACACACCGGACGATTATCTACTAATTCTCTCCAACTACCTTCTTTAGAAACACAATCATCACAAAATGTAGTAGAAACTGTGCATTGCTCTCCAGAGGCTGAAAATGGTGCAAGTTAGTTTCTGTTTTTTGTTGTTTTGTGAAAATTATTTTTACTGATTGAGTGGAGCTACTAATGAAAAATATTATCCTTTTACTTTGCAATTTCTTCCAACAATAAAAAAAGAGGAAGAGGAAAATACAAATCTAAAAGTTTAGAAGTAAAAACTAAGTATGGTGGAAAAATCAAAATTATGATTCCAGATGACATTGATACAGCAGTAGGTTCTGGGGCTAGAGATATTGTTAATTATTGTGGTTTGATCATGAGGAGCACTATCTCGTTCCAAGATGGAAATTGGCAGAAAATAGTTCTGAAACACGGAGAAGTAATGTAGTTAAAGGTCAAGCTAATAAACTGCTTTCAATATTGTATTGACTTTAAGTTACAAGGTTTATTTATGTGGTTAGGATATTGAATATAATATTACATTTATTTTCAGGATAAATTTGAAGTTTGCAGCGGGTTGCGAGAACATAGGTTTCAGGCTTTTGTAATTAGCACTATCCAAAGGATTTTTAGAGCATGGAAAGCTCGACTCAGCATTATGTACTCTAAGTACAATACTAATGAAGAAAGATTATCTCATCGACCTGAAGATGTTGAGCTTGAGGACTGTATATACCTAGTACAATATTTTGGAAGTTCGGAATTTAAGGTATTAACTTAATACCTGAAGATTGTCTCTTTGAATGGTGATTTATTAAATTGTTTACTTACAGGTTGTAAGGGAGAGGAACAAAAGAAATAGAGAAAAGCAAAAAACTAAGCATACTTGTGGTACAAAGTCTTTTGCAGAAGTAGAGGAATCTACGGTAAAAATATATTTAGTCCCCTACTATCACATAATCTTCTTTGTTATTTACATATTTATATATTTGCTTATATATTTTTTCTCCGGAACTATATTGCAGAGAAATCCTATTACTGGAGAATTGGACACACCAGATAAAGTTTGGGAGATCCAACACACACACAAGGATGATAGAGGCGAACTGGTGTGGTTGGATTCACAATCCCAATAAATTCATGTAATTATTTAAAAACACTTATAAAATTCTTTGCTTGTGTAAGATTCATTTAATATGTTTTATTAAGTTTTGATTTAAATGATTGTGCATAAATGTAGGGTCAACTCTAGAAATTTGTCGCTCAGCAACAATCTGAGGAGGTCGAGCATCCCATGACTAGAGATGAGATTTTATCCTCCGTACTTGGTGAGAGAACAGGCTATGTTCGTGGAAAAGGATACGGAAAGAAACCTCCTAAAAAGAGTAACATTCAGCAGGCAAACATAGAGGCCAGCGTGTCTTCTGCTATTGATATTGTGCGTCAAGAGATGCAAGCCGAGATGGATAAGAAGTTGCAAGAAGAACGTGAACAAATGGCTTATGAGTTGCAAAGAAATATGGAAATTGAGTTGGAAAGGAAGTTGGCAGAGGAGCGTCAACATGCGAATGCAGAGGTAGACAAAAGGATCTCTCTAGAAGTGGACAAGAAGATGCAGGAACAATTTGCTAGTTTCTTTATCAGAATGCAACAACAACAACAGGTACTTGCTCCGCTCCTTCTTAACAATTCTTCTTCCTTCTCGGCATTTCTTCTTCCTTCCTTCTGTAGTGACTTGTAGTGACTTCATGTTTAGGCGTTTAGTAATGTATTGGTAAGATACAGGAACAGTTTGCTAGCTCTTGTTCTATAATGTAGAATATAAGTGCTCTTTCTAGGCTTCTCTGTTACAGAATTGTTAAGAAAAAAATTGGTCAATGTCATTGTGGCTAATCTGATCCTTCGCCCATCTACTGTTTAATCAAAGTACTTGTCAATTAATTGTAACATCAAGTAATATGAAATCATTTAGCAATCAATTTTCTCAAAAGCTATGGTTGAGGGTAAGCGGTTTATTTGAAAAAAGAGGTCAATTGGTTGTTGACTCTGTTTCAATCTCTTTGACTGATGAAAGCTTGCTAAGTAATAAGGATTTTCGTCTAGTACCGAAGCTTTTTGTAATGTTGCCTAACCAATAGATTGGTATTGTGATCAGAAGTTAGTAGGTAAATATCATTTTTGTATAATTTCTTTACATCTTTTGTTGAATTACTAGCATGAATTCCATCCTGGGTTATCCTGCTATCATGTTGCATTGAGAAATAAAACCAAAATAGTTCAACACACTCCAATTTTTGCTGCCGAAGTTGCCATGTCAGTTGCCTATTCCAGTAATTTTCCACTATGTTGTATTTGAGTTCAATATCGTGTGTGTTCCTTGTATCTGCTGTTGTTCTGTTTGCATATCTTAGCTGAAATAGTAAGGTACCTTGTGTGTTACGACATTACATGCCCCAGATCCCTCGACCTGATGCCACTTTGTTGCTTGGTCGTGATGTTAGTTCGTATAGTATTCTGGAAAATATGTCCGAGTATCTTCGGGCACCAAAAAGCATCTCCGCAAATGCATTTTCATACACTAGTAGAAGAGGCTTGTTCTGTGGTTCTGATACAAGGTTTTATAAAATAGTTGCTGCTTTCCTGCACACTTCTGGTACCGGATATGGCATCTTAATCACTTTCAGCAGTCTATCAATAGCCCTGAAGTTCAATTTTGTGGATTAAGTCATTCAGATATAAAAATTAATCAAATCTTACGACTAGACCAGTTTGCCTGTCTTACCACCGTTCACTCGCTAGCTTCAAACGGCAGTCCATATTTATTTCCGCAAGGTTATATAATGCACCAACAGCAGCTTTTTGAGCATCAGTAGCAGGTTGGATCATGATATCAACTAAACATTTATATATCTGCGACGTACAAATTAAGGTCAATGTTTTTTTTGAATAGTACATATAGGATCTCTAAAATAAGGGCTGTCAAAAAGGAGGATATTAACCTGCGAAGAAGGAAGTAGGAAAGGTTCATTATATCTGAATCATTAGAGTTAAGTGTTGTATTGAGATTTTATTACACAGGTAGCCATAGTATTATCAATCACAGGTGCAACTTGATCAATCCTAGAGTGTCCTTAACAACCTGTCCATCTACAGTAGTAACAACTGGGATTATAGCTCCAGAAAGTTCTGTTGTATGTGCAGCCTTGATACCATAAGAAAAGAACCCATCCCTGATTGTCAAGTATTATTTTGAAATCACATGGGAGAATTAAATATTTTTTAAGTATACCTGGTATGGAGCTTTCTGAGATAAAAAATTTTAACAGTGAAAATTTACCTGGAGCTCAAGGGCTCAACCAGAAATGTGAACGGCTTTAAAAAGAAAAAAAAATAGAAGAAAATTTACCTGGAGTTCAAAAGTAGTACTATAACATCTTAAGTCCAACTATTATCTTAGACAACTTATTAGGTTTATCCTCATAAGGTTTCATTTTGCAGATTAGAAGACAAACTCTATATATGTAGTAATAAGAGTATTTGATTGTTGTACACATCAGTGGATAAAACAATGCAGAAGTAAAGTATTTCTGTCAATCCTCATTCTGTAGAATTACTATGTAAAAGCCCAGTCATTTAGTCAGAACAACAAAATAAATAAGGTGAAAATTGGATGGAATTCAAGTTTTCCGATAGTAAGATCAATATGTCACTTCTTCTACGTACTTCTCAGCATATTATTGAATGCAACAATATTTGAAATTTATTTCTTTTTACTTAAGAAATTTACCAGCAATAGCAGGTAATTGTTTATAACAACCATAATCTAATAATCTTGAGAAGGCATATTGTACTTACAGACATTTATTACTTTTGTCTAGAAGGGACAGGGCACCTAGACAGTGGTATCGTTCAAGGAAGGTGTCGAGCAAGGATCAGTTACAAGACACTTAATATTTTATCTTTTTTGGGATATGTATATGCATACAATTACAATGCACAATGAAATGTAATTGACTTTTTAGTAATGATAATATTTATAATATTCGGCTTGAGAAATTCTTTTGGTGTTTGTCAAACATTATTGGTTGCTTTAATATTGATAGTCAATTGATATGAATATCTTTATATGAAATTTCATAGAATTAGGTTTCTACTGGCATGGAAATGTATATAATTTTGGTCGTTATAATTAATGAGAAAATAAGTTTTAGTGGCAACATAGTTTTGTCACAAATTTAGTAATTGTTGCGATTTATAAGTTGCCATTGTAGGTCTATTTCTTTTGCAACGACTTTAGTTGCTACAGAAAACATTGTGTCTTTCATGGTTAAATATTTTGTGGCAACTTTAGTCGCTACTAAAAGTCATTTATAGTGGCGACATAATCTTGCCACTGAACATAAATATTGTTTTGGGGCGATGCTAGTCGCTGCTAAATGTGAATATATAGTGGCGACTCATCTAATATTTGCTTGTTTGGAATAATTTTTTGTAGCATTTTTTCCAACCCTTTTGTGGCAACTCTGTCGCCACAAAATATGTTCTTTTAGCGGCGACTTGGAATGTCGCTACAAATAACCTTCAGTTACTGTTGTGCTTGTGGCAATATAAAAGTCACCACTGATACCTTTGAGCAACGACTATTAGGGATTTTGTAGCGACTTTAGTCGCCACAATAAGGTTGATTTCTTGTAGTGTATCTTGTCGATTTTCGAAAAATCTAAATGTGAATTTTAAAAGAAAATGTGATTTTTGACTTTGAAAGTGGCTAGAGTTGATCACGATCAACATTTTTGATAATCGACCTCGAATATATTTTTGACGATTCTAATAGGTTCGTATGATAATTTTGGACTTATACGTAAAACAACTCAAGTTGTTGTGGAGAGAATTTCCACGCACATCTTCTCATTGTTGTAGGTTAGTATTTATAGTACAAAAGCTATGTTGTTAGGATGGGATGAGATCCCATGTTATTAGGGATTACATTACAACAGAAATAGATTCAATCAAATCTGAGTTGGTTGTAATGATGCCTTATCCGTATTATCCTCTTTACGCCCCCGCAAGATCGGCTCTACTGGACGGAGAGTGATCTTGGAAATAAAGTCAGTGAACAACTTCTTTGACAAGGGCTTAGTAAGAGCATCTACAAGTTGTGCAACAGATGAGATGTGGCTGACTTCAATGTCCTTCTTTTCAACTTGATCACGAACGAAATGGAAGTCTATAGCGACATGTTTCATGCGACTATGGAATACAGGATTCTTGCACAGATAGGTGATGCCGATATTATCACAGAGAATCAGTGGGGTGTGGGGAAGAGGAAGATGAAGCTCGCGTTGAAGGTTGATTTTTTATACTTCAATACCACACAAGAGGGGGTGATTTGTGTGGTGTCTAATTTTTCGCGTGCACGGATTATAGAAGGATCTGGTTCTTCTATGTGTTCCTAATACTACTGTTGTGGAATAATAAGTACAAAAATTAAAGAACACGGAGATTTTTACGTGGAAAACACCTGGCTCAAAAGGTGAAAAAACCATGACTTACTACCCAGTAGGATTTTCTCCAAATAGTTCACTACAACCCTGAGCCAACAACAAAGTTTACAAACTCTTGGAAACCTAAGGATTAACTCTAACCCTTATAGCAAAACGCCACAAGTTGTTGTGACTACGTCAAGTTAACTCTAACTTGAAAGATACAACTCAGGTACCTAGTACAATTTGCTTCTAAGAAAGTTGAAAGGTACAACTCAAAACGTCTACTACACTTTGAACTAGAAATAAAGAAAGACACATAAAACTCTTTATGGAGCTCGTTCTTCAATCTGATTCGTGTAGCTTCAGGATCGCACTCCTAAATCTCACAGGAATTGCTCACAAAATGCCTTGCTATTTTGCTCTCAGTTCATACTTAAATTCATTATGTGTGCATCACTTGTAAAAGAGAATAACACTGATATTTATAGAGTTGGTAAATAAAGATTAACTAGAATTCTGATGCTACTCTTCCTTGGTGGAAGAGTTCTAGTTGATTTCAACTTCTAACTTCTTCCCTATCTTGGATAGTGTTCTCTTTGATTAAGGAGTCCTTCTCCTTATCAATTATGCAACCTTTTCGATCAGGAGATATCAAATACACCAATTTAAGCTCATCTCTTTCACGTGCATCCCACATGCTCGAATCTGCCCGTTTCTATGCACACAAGGGATGGACCTGGTTCATGCCTGAGTTCCTTTGTCAGTCTTTACAACTAAACTTTACTTGGCCAACAAATTCCTCCTTTTTGATGATGACAAACTATTTGCTTTTCATAAGCTTAGGCCCTGTTTCAATTCAGCTCAACACCAACATAATGTTAGAAACATTTTTCCTTTTTATTACTTATCATCAAGGACCAGGTACATTAGGTTATAAACATAATCACTTGTTCAAATCTAAACAACACTTGTTTAAAGCACAACCTAATTATTTTCCTCCTTTTGGCATCATTAAAAAGTTGCATAAAATGTGAGATAACCAGATTTTAAAGCTTACTCATGGCCACTGGGGCTACTTCAAATGCAATCATGGATTAATGATCAAGCTAAGAATTTTAAGCATCAAAGAAATATAAACAAACAACTAGAGCAAATGACAGTGAATTTCATTGATGATTGATAAGATTCTACCACAAAGCATGAGAAGAAATAAAAATACTGGAAACATGGGCAAAAGAAACAAAAAGTTCCGAACTGGGTCACTGGTTAATCTACACTAGGCTAGGAGGCTTAAGGTTGGGAAGGTCCGGGTGCTTGGTTTTTGGCTTGGAGGAGTTTCAATATATCTTGAAGAATGCCATCATTCTTCTCCTTTTCTCTTTCCAGCTCAATTCTGAGAGCATCTCTCTCAGTCTCCACCTCTGCCAACCTCTTCTTCAGCCTCTCAATCTTAGCATCCTTAGCCCCACTTTCTAGCACCGAGGCTCTGACCTTGCTATTCACTGGTACCTTCTTGGATGAACCAGGTTCTTTAGGAGTGGCATTGACTTCATAATCGAAAGCAAGTAGAGTATTAACCCCAAAAAGATCCTTGCATATACTAATCTCCCACTTCTTCATAGGTACCTTGAAATGTGCAAGTACAATTGTGAGAATGAAGCGATAGGGAATGACATGAGTTTTGGTACCATTGATAACCCTATCAGTAGGTCCGCGAGGGTTTCCTGTTCAGATGGAACAGGTTCATCTATATTTTTCCCAAGTTGAACCAACCCCTCAGCAGCTTCGCCAGACCTACTTCCCCTTGTTTTTCTCACTCTCTCTTCTATTTTAGTAAATTCCTCTCCCCAAACAACCATTGCCCCAGTTTATTTTGTTAGACCAACAGAAGTGGGTGAAGAATCAGCCACTCTTGTACCCTTTCCCCTCACAGTACTCCTAGCATCCTTGCTCTCTTTTTCTTTTCCCTTTTTATTTTTACCATCAATTTCTCCAAATTCTGTTAGTCTCAACACCTGCTATAGATCTTACCAGTACAAATCTATTCTCCAAATTTGCAGCAACTTCAGAAATTGTCTCAGGAGTAACTTTAGAATCAGAAGATACTTGTTCAGTTTCGAAACACCTACTTTCTTCCCCCTTAGTAGCAGACTTAAATGAATCTCCAGATTTCTGGGATTCTTCTTCCCTACCTACTTTTAATTGCTTGTTTATTTTCTTGATATGTTCTCCTTCAGCGACAATCTTACGAGCCATCATCTTTACTCTACTTTTCTTAGAGATTGGTGTGGTTGAAGGAGTGGTAGAAGGTGTGTAAGTGGTTTCCTATGGTGGTGATGAAGGATTTTCAGAGGTGTTCGACATATCTGGCTAGGGTATGAAAGAGAAGAGAACTAGATTGTGTTTGGAAGATGGAAGAAGAATGAGAGTTTTTGACGGCTTGAGAGAGATAAAGTAAGGAATACACTAAAGCTGATCAATATACAGAGGAATAATTGATGGGGTAACTACATATTTTCAAACTCTTAGAAGTCTAATCAAACTGAAATTCAGTTTTGAAGAGATGTTTGAGTGTATCCCTAGAATCTAGGTACTTCAATTCGATTGAGACTCTTTTGAACAGAACTGGTTCACTTGTAACGAATAAGTCCAAAAGGAGTTCGGAATTAGGTAGGACTTTGCTCATAATCCAAATATAATTATCTCAAATTATGCAGAGTGTAGAAAACATACCTATTTATCTTGATGAACCAGGTTCTTCACTGAAACTTCTCTTGTGTAAGTCTAAATTTGCCAAAACAGAGAAAATATCATTAGAGATTAATGATTCATTTTAGCACATGGCACAGGAGTGTACTGTTAAAAGTATGAGACTGATCAAGATTTAATCTAATTATATACAAAATTTACAGACTTTATTTTTTTTCTCAAATAATTTTTTTTTTCATTTTTTTTGTTTAACTTTGAACTGGTCCTTTTAGGTGATCTTAATCATCCCTAATTCCAACATGTTCCTCTCAAAGTGATATCTACTTAAGGCTTTTATTTTTGAAGACCCATTTTGTGTCAATTACTGATATGTCTTTGGGTCTTGGTACTAGATGCCAAACTCGACTCCTTTCGAATTGGTTACCATCTTGCATTGCATTTACCCAGTCTGCATCCTGCAAAGTCTCAACAACATTTCTAGGTTGAATAGGAGATAAGAAAGCATCAAAAGCACAAAGATTCTTTAATAAATATCTAGTTTTGATTCCAGAGGTTGGGTCAGTGATTATATTCTCAATGGGATGAGAAATTTGATACTTGTAAGATTTCACAACCAATTGGTTTCCCCTTGATGTTCTTTCAATGCTTTGTTGCTGTGGAACAGGTTTATGGACAGGTTCCATCGAGGTTTGAGATTCAGTTCCTCCTTGTTCAGTTCCCTCTGTCAGGTTGCCCTGAGTAGAAGAACCTTTTACATCACATGTTCCTTCTTCTGGTGCAGCTTTAGTCTGGGCTGTGATTTCATTTAAATTTCTTACTAGCCCAATTGCTTCATCCTCATGTTCCTGTCTCTCAGAAAGAATGTTAGTTTCATCAAAAACTACATGTACACTTTCTTCTACACACATAGTTCTTTTGTTATAGATCTTATAAGCTTTACTATGTGAAGAATATCCCAAGAATACTCTCTCATCACTTCTGGGATCATACTTATGAGGCAGTTTACTAGAAAGAAGCATAGTTCTAGACATTTCTTCCAATGTCCTATTCTTTCTTTCAACTATACCATTTTGTTGTGGAGTCATAGTTGCACAAAAGTTATGATCTATGCCATGCACATCACAAAATTCAGAAAATTTAGCATTTTCAAATGCAGTACCATGATCAGACCTAATTGATGCAAGTTGATTACCTTTTTTAACAAAGGAAGTGAACATGTCGAATGCTTCATTTTTAGATGTCAGAAAGAGTGTCCAAGAAAACCTAGAGTAATCATCAACAAGCACCATAACATATATCTTACCACCTCTGCTAAGAGTTCTCATTTGTACACAAAGATCCATATGGACCAGTTCCATCGTTCTGGTGGTACTTATCATTTTCTTGCTTTTGAAAGAGGATCTTACCTGTTTCCCCTTGCACAAACCTCACAAACTTTGTCCTGAACTTAATGTTAGGTAGTCCTATCACCAAGTCCTTGGAGACTAGTTTGTTGAGTTGACTTAGACTGGCATGTCCAAGTCTTTTGTGCCAAAGGAGGGGATCATTATCCAACACACTTAAGCAAGTAAGTTCATTTTATGAAAGTGTGGACAGATCTACAATGTAAATATTGTTTACTCTTTTTCCCTGCAAAACAATCTTGTCAGTGGTAAAATTTATCACAAAAGATTTAGTAGTGGTGAATGCTACCAAGTTACCTCTATCACACAATTGTGATACACTGATTAGGCTGTATTTTAGTCCATATATCAAGTAGACATTCTCAATAGAGTGAGAATCAATCTTACCTACCTTTGCAACCTCAATGATCTCACATTTCTTCTTGTTTACAAAAGATACATTACCTCCTTTTAGGTCCTCAGGTAAAAGGAATTGGTTCTTGCTACCTGTCATATGCTTTGAGCAGCCACTATCTGTGTATCATATTTGGCTGCTCCCCTTCACTTGGACCCGCAAAAGGAAATCAGGGGTTAGTCTTAGGAACCCAAACTAGTTTGGGTCCCTTTCTATAAGAAAAAAGATGAATTAAATTCTTTTTAGCCCAACTTGGCAACCAACTCTTCCCTTGAACAAAACTTTTGTTCTTTTGACTGGCATTTTCTTTTGTATTACATTCACTTTTATAGTGACCGGTCTTACCACAGTGAGTACAAATATTGTTCTCAGGAAGTGTAAGGTACTTGTTTTTGGGATCCCATTTAGGTGGAAGATTCCCAAAGCCAAGTCATCTTCTATTGCTACTATGACGTTCCTGTAGCCATGAAAGAGAATCGAAAGACCTGTTCTATTTATAATTTCTATCTAGTTCATGCTTGAACTTGCCTAGATCTTCCTTCAAGATTCTTACCTGCTCATCCTTCTTATATAACTCATCTTTCAGTTTACCTACATTTTCTTCTAGAGTGAGTTGTGTGCAATCAACTGTCTTCTTACTTGTTCCTACTTTCAGTTTAGGTTTTCAGACTTAAGTTCTAGGATATTTGATTCAAATGCATGAACCTGGTTCTTTAGTGCAGTATTTTTACTTACGGTCTCACTAACTCTAAGTTCCATGTTCTTACACTTTGCTTTTAATATCACACATTCCTTAGACAGTTGTTCCTTTACATTGTTTATATCCTCAGATTCATCAATGAAATCTATAAGTAACTCGGATAGCTTTTCTTTAGGCAAAAACTTAATCTTGTCTTTGAGATGAATTATACCTACCTCAGATTTCTCATTGGATTCTCCAATTGCCATAAGCGCTTGTTCATCTCCATCTTCATCAATTTGAGCCTTCATCTGAGCTTTCTCCCAAGTAGCAACCATAGCCTTTGTTGATCCTTTGTTCTTCTTGGGTTGAACCTGTTCCTTCTTCATGTTTGTTCGTTCAACTCTTTCCTTCTTCCATTTAATTTCCCATCGAGGGAGTTTTTGATATGGTGATCAGTCTTCCCACACTTGTAGCAGCCCTCATTGGTCTGTTTTTAAGGAACCCTTGGTTTGATGTAGCTTCCACTTCTTGAAGGACCTTTTCCTCTCATTAGGTACTTCTTGAAGTCTTTTGTGATCATAGACATTTCATCTTCTTCAAGATCAGATCCTTCAGTGATTCTGAGTGCCAAGATTCTTTCCTTCTTGGGTACATCCATCTTCTTGGTTTGCATTTTGTTGTAGTTCTTGTTGTCATGAACTTTTTCCTTATTTCCGTTCCTTCTTTCAGATTTCTCCTTTTTCCACTCGACTTTCCACATAGGACAGTTCTTGATCGTGTGGTTCTTTTTACCACATTTGAAGTATTCATCAGTCATCTGCAATTGATCTCTTCTCCTCTCCGTCCACAAAGAATAATAGTGATCATTGAATAGTGGTGGCCTAGTGGTGGATTGCTCTTTACAGTTTTCAAGTAGTGCACTCATCTTGATCCTTTCCTAAGGTGTCATCCTCTTCAAGGATAACCTACTCAGATACCAATTGATGTTTTATATTTCAATACCACACAAGAGGGGGGTGATTTATGTGGTATCTAATTTTTCGCGTGCACAGATTATAGAAGGACATGGTTCTTCTATGTGTTCCTAATACTACTGTTGCGGAATAATAAGTACAGAATTAAAGAACACAGAGATTTTTATATGGAAAACACCTGGCTCAAAAGGTGAAAAAACCATGACCTACTACCCAGTAGGATTTTCTCCAAATAGTTCACTACAACTATGAGCCAACAACAAAGTCTACAAACTCTTGCAAACCCAAGGATTAACTCTAACCCTTATAGCAACACGCCACAAGATGTTGTGTCTACGTCAAGTTAACTCTAACTTGAAAGATACAACTCAGGTACCTAGTACAATTTGCTTCTAAGAAAGCTGAAAGGTACAACTCAAAACGCCTACTATAGTTTGAACTAAAAATAAAGAAAGACACTAAAACTCTTTATGGTTCTTTAATCTGGTTCGTGTAGCTTCAGGATCGCACTCTTAAATCTTACAAGAATTGCTCACAAAATTCCTTGCTATTTTGCTCTCAATTCGTTAACTTCAGTATGTGTGCATCACTTGTAAAAGAGAACAACACTGATATTTATAGAGTTAGTAAATAAAGATTAACTAGAATTCTGATGCCACTCTTCCTTGGTGGAAGAGTTCTAGTTGATTTCAACTTCTAACTCCTTCCCTATCTTGGATAGTGTTCTCTTTGATTAAGGAGTCCTTCTCCTTATCAATTATACAACCTTTTCGATCATGAGATCTTAAATACACCAATTTAAGCTTATCTTCTTCACGTGCATCCCAAATGCTCGAATCTGCCCGTTTATATGCACACAAGTGATGGACCTGGTTCATTCCTGAGTTCCTTTGTCAGCCTTCAAAACTACCCTTTACTTGAGCAAACAGTTGACAAGCCAATTTATTTCCGCTACAGCATATACTCTGCCTCAGAGTAGAGGATCGTGCGATTGTACGTTGCTTCTTAGAACTCTAGCTAATAGGATGGCAACCATGGAGGATAATATAAGCTGAAGTTGAAGCACGAGAGATAGGGTCCCCACCCCAATCAGCGTCAGCATATGCAACAAGCTTTGTTGAAGTTGATAATCGGAGATGTAAGCCATAGGTGATAGTATGTTTGAGATAGCGAAGAAGACGCTTTACTGCTTGCCAGTGTTTCATGGAGGGGCAGTGCATGAACTGAGCTAAACGATTGACAACAAATGTGATATCTGGACGAGTGTTGGTGAGGTACTACAGAGCGCCAACAACTTGATGGTATTCTTTTGCATTGGCAGCAGGAGCACCATCATTGAGAGTGAGGGGTTCTGTGGTAGATATTGGGGTGGAAACACCTTTAGCCTCAAGCATGTTGAAGCGACTGAGAACATCAGCAATCAGCTTACTTTGAGTGAGAAGTAGGTCATCATTGAATGGAATAACTTCAATATTCAGGAAGAAATCGAGATGCCCAAGGTCCTTGAGAAAGAATCTGCTTCCAAGTGAATTCACAACTGAGCGAATGTGATCTTTTGAAGAACCAGTGATAATGATGTCGTCAACGTAAATTAACACAAATACCAGGACATTATAAGATTGATAAATGAACAAAGAAATGTCGGAGTACGCCCTCTTGAAACCACATGAAAGGATGAACTGCATAAGAGCATTATACTAGGCACGAGGAGTTTGGCGAAGTCCATAAATTGGCTTGTGAAGGCGACATACATGGTTTGGATGCAGAGGATCAAAAAATCCTTGTGGTTGCTGCATGAACACATTTTCCTCTAGAGTTCCGTGCAAAAATGCATTGTTCACGTCGAGTTGGTGCAGAGGCCATCTGTAAGTCACAGCTAGAGAAAGAATAAGTCTAATAGTAGTATGTTTAACTACCAGACTGAAAGTGGCATGAAAGTCAATTCCTGGGCGTTGGTGAAAAACTTTAGCTACAATATGAGCCTTGTAGCGTTCAATGGAACCATCAGTTTTATATTTAATACGAAACACCCATTTACAACCTATAATATTCTGAGCAGAAGTAGATGGTACAAGAGACCAAGTTCTATTTTTCATTAGAGCATCATACTCATCATTCATTGCTTCGCACCACTTGGGATACTTTTGTGCTTGGTTGAAGGTGTTAGGAGTTAAGGGTACCGAAGAAGAGGATTTTGTGGCAAGATAATCAAATACCTGCTTGGGTTTGAAAACATTATTTTGGGATCTAGTGATAATATGTCGTGGGGGAGGAGCTGATGGGGTTTGGGAATTTGGGGAGATAGTTGGCGATGAAGCTAAGGTCTGATAAGTAGAGCTTAAAGAGGGATACGCAGAATAATGTACTTGACTTGAGGAGATGCGGTGGCAGCACTGTCTGTGGAGGTTGAAGAAGTCCCAGCATGAGTGGACTGAGTAATTGGAGGTAAGGGGATGGATGATTCAACTGGGATACTAGTGGAGGTTGGAGAAATAGATGACGGGACTGAGGGACATAACCATGTAGTTGTTAATACGGGAGAGACACGGGTTAGATCAGTATGCATAGAGACAAATGGAAAAATATGCTCAACAAACACTATATGGCGTGATATGAAGATTTTGTTGGTGGTTGGATCAAGACAGGCATAACTATTCAAAGACGATGAGTAACCCATGAACACACAAGGACGACTTTTTGAGTCAAGCTTGTGCTGGGAATAAGGTCGTAACCATGGGTAGCATAGACAACCAAATACTTTTAACCTCTGAGGGTTAGGAGAATGGTGAAACAAAGTCTGAAAGGGAGACTTTCCTTTTAGGAGGGGAGTTGGTAATCTATTTATAAGGTATACAACTGTTTGGACAGCAAGAAACCAAAACTTGACAGGGATAGAAGTATGGTGAAGAATCATAAGTATTGTTTCAAGAACATGATGATTCTTGTGTTCCGTTGTACCAATAGGTTGAGATGCGTATGGAGGACTTAGTAGATGTTGAATGCCAGAGTTTTGAAGGAAGGATTTGAGGCCAAGATATTCACCACCTCCATCAGTATACAAAGTACCAATTGTGGTGGAGAAATAATTCTCAATTAGTTTCTTGAAATTAATAAATATTTGTGTAACATCAGATTTGTGTTTAATGGGAAACAACCATGTATATTTTGTGAAGTGATCAACAAAAAGAACATAAAATCAAAAATTATCAAAGGAAGTGATGGGAGCTGGTCCCCAAACATCAGAGTAAATTATTTCAAAGGCTCTATGACTTCTAACAGAAGTTTCACCAAAAGGAAGTTGGTGACTTTTATTACAAAAACATGAATTGCAAAATGTAAATGGTTAATTCAAAGCTACTGAGAGACCAAAATGAGAAATAAAGGTCTTGGTTATTCGTGGTTGAGGGTGACCAAGCCTTGCATGCCATAAGTGTAGATCCGGTGGCAGTGAGACAGCAAAATGGGCTTGTGGTGAGGTAGTAGTGGACTTGACTGGAAACTTGGTAGTTGGCCACTCATAGAGATCATTCTTACTCCTTCCGCGAAGCAGTATCGCGCCCTGCTCAAATCCTTTACAAGATAAGAATAAGGAAAAGATCCAATAGAAGTTAGATTTTGGCGATAAAATTGAGCTACTGAAAGTAAATTACGTTTTAACTTTGGTGAGCACGGAACATGTTCGAGTGTGAAAGTAAGAGTGGATGAAGTAGAATGAAGAGTAGTTTGCCCAATATGTGAAATAGGAATACTATTACCATCTCCGATGACTATGTCATCACTGCCTGAAAACTCCGTTGCACAAGTAAGATTCCCAAGGTTATCTGTCATGTGGTGAGATGCGCCAGAGTCAATGATCTAGGAATTATCATTATTGTTGTAGGAGCGAGATGCCATATTTGCCTGGGCTTCATATTTGTTGTGTGACTGAGAGCGACAAACTTTAGCCATGTGACCACACTTATCACATAGTTGACACTGAACGCGTTGTCGTGATCCAAAGGATTTAGATGATGGATTTTGGCCAGTAAAGTTCTTGCCATTAGAGCTATGGCTTGAATGTTTGGAACTCCTTGATTGCGTCGCTGTAGGTTTTGATTCCCAACATTATTGTAGTTTCATCGCTGACAAATTTGGGCGTTTGAAACACGCTGGTTAAATTGGGCTGTGATAATTGGAGCAGCAGCTTTGTGCTAATATTGAACAAAGACTTCATGAGCTAGAAGTTTATCATATAATTCCTCAAAAGATATAGGATTGTCGCGAGCACGAATAGCTGCTGAAATTTCCTTAAACTCGGGTCCAACACCACTAAATACTTCGATAACCAGTTCTTCATTGGTTAATGGGGATCCACTAGAGGCGATATAATCATCAATCACTACTAGAATACTGGCAAAATTCGTTCAAAGAATACCGACCGAAGTCGGTCAAAAAAAAAACGACCGAAATCGGTCGGAAATTAAATAACTTGGTCGCAAAAGTCAAAAAAAATATTTCTGACAACGGAAATAGTGATCCCACAGCAAGACCTGGTCATACTTGTATATAATCTACAAAAATAATTTTTTATTAAAATTTTTCAAAATTTCCAATCGATTTCGGTTGGAATATTTGAAATTATGATTTCCTGCCCAAGGCAATTGGTTTTTAATATAATAAAAATTATATATATTTAATTTACCAACCAGAATAAGTTATAATTATTTCCGACCGGTTCAGTCGGAAAAACAATTTTAAAATAATTAAAATATAAATTTAATAATATTACCGACCGAAGTCGGTCGGTTTTTGTCAACCTTTATATAAATAGCTTTTAAATCAACAATATTTAATACTTAATTGAATATATATATATCGATGTAAGGGTCTGGATCGCAGCAGGGGTCTAGATCGATGCATGGGTCTGGATTGAAGCCATCTTCATCAGGGACTAGATTTCAGCCGGCCGGATCGCAGCAGTGGTCTAGATCGCAACAGGGGTCTAGATCGATGCAGGGGTGTGGATCGCAGCCATCTTCATCAAGGGCCCTGTCTCCCTCTCCGCGGAGTTCGTCTCCTAGTATTTCTAGACTTCGTCTTCGGGATAGTAGCACCGAGCCAGATGTCTCCCCTTCTGCGCACGCTTCAGATTCATCAGAGGATGATGATCCAGATGAAGTGCGGTATGATCGTTATCATAGGATGATCATCAGGCCTGAGGGCAATGGGTAAGATTTATTTATTACTTCTTTATTTTTTCAGAATTATAATAGCTACTCTTGTTTATTTAATGTAATTTCTATGTTGCAGGTTCATACCTAATCATCATGTTACAAAGACAATTACTGAAATTCTTGGCCGGTTGTATAATGCACCCTATCCGACTTGGAGTGACTTTCCAATAGAGCTCGTGTAACAAATGTTTAACCAATTTAAGGTTTTAATACAATTCTTATCTATTTAAGCATTATATTAACAATATTTTCATCTAACGTTACATACTTTATTTGCAGACTAAGTGTGCCTGGGAGGACCAGTATAACAGTGAAATTTGTGCAAATTGGAAGTTCAAATGCCGTAAGAGACTATCTGATTCCTTCTCCTCCTCTTGAAAGAAGAACAAAAAGCCTTCATGGGTTCTACCGCATTTATGGGAGGATCTGGTGAGGTATTGGACCACCGAGAATTCGAGAAGAAGAGTGAACTGTGCAAGGAGCATGGGGGCTACAAGGAGACTACTGGTAATTCCTTAAAATTTACACCTATTTTTATCGAACTATATTTGTATATGTTAATTTAGTTAACACGTTTTATTATATTTGTAGGAAAAAAATATGGGAGGAAGATAACTCTTGGTGAGTTTTTCATGGAGACTCACATCTGAAATAAGAAGGCACCGACAGATCCAACTAGATGGGTCGAGGACCGGACTGAGACTGCATATGTAAGTTTCATAACTATGATAAATGTTTATAATATTATATAGTTAATAATTTTCTATCTTGTAAATAAAGGGTCGCTACAAGATTAATGTGGAGGAGTACACTCAAAGCTTTCCACCGAATGAGCAAGGCGAACGACCACCTCTTTCAGACGAAGAAGGGCAGAGGATATGTTTGGATGTTGTCGAACTCAGTAAATCAAATATATTATGGTAAAATCTCGAACTTGAAGACATAAAGTTCAAATATTGGATCTATCTCTACTGTATAATAACCTACATGGATAAAAACCATCTATCTCCCTTGTCAAATCACTAATACAAAAAAGAGATTTGATATCGCAATGAAGATTAAGCTAACATCTAAAACTGAAGTGGCACTAGGAGAATGATCCTCTGTTGGTGCATCAGCAGCAACAGGAGTGTCTGCAGTTGGTGCATCAGGCTTGGGTGGGGAACCAGGTGCCTGTGGAGCCAGTGAAGGGGAAGCCTCTGTAGGGGTTTCTGCAGCCGGTGGCTCTGGCTTAGGTGATGAGCCAGAGCCGGGGGCTGCAGAAGGTGAGGGTGTAAGGGTAGAAGTTTTATTGGGCGAAGGAGCAGAGCCCGGTGATGGCGCGGAGGAATTATTGCTCGTGTGAGGTGAAGGAGCGCGATTAGGCGATGAAGACGGGGAATTAGTTGATGAATCAATCCCTAATGGAATAATAACATTGCTAATTTGCAAGATTGAAATGTTATAAGGTTGTGATGAAATGGACTTGACCAAATTTGATCCAAGTATTGAACCTTTTGCAGCTGAGCCTAATGCAACACTACCACTACCCAAATCTGTCACATTCAAATATCCTTGATCACTATTAGCCTGGCCAGTAGTCTGAAACAGAGTCGGAGCCTTCATGGTTTTATTAGGTAATTTTTGCAACTTCTGGACATCATAATAGTCGAGCAAGACGTGCACGCGCATGATGTTGGCGAGCACGTCTTGTGACTTCCCCGAGATGGGAGACAAGTTGCTGTTTTCGACTACTAGGACAGTGATCGTTTGCCGGGAGTTGATTGCTGAAGCAACTCCGGTTTGTGTTAGGTAATTGTTGAAATTGCTGAAAGATGAGTACTGATCAAGAAGATTGGTAATGTTGAATGCCTTGGCATGGCATAAAATATTGAGGAGGAAGAAAAAGAATAGTAGAGAAGAGTTAAAATTATTCATTTGGATATAAAATAGTGTTTCATGGTAGTTTCAAAGTGTTGTGTTGATGAATTTTTATATTGAAATGAGAGGACATGGTTTTTGTGGGGAGAATTGATTTGCGCCTTCTTTAGAGGGAATTGGTTTTTTTTAGGAGTGGATAGGATAACATGGTGGAAGAGCTTATTCATTGTTTCTGTGCCATTTGCCATACTTACAATCATGTCATTTATCAGGTAATTGCAAGCAAATCTATATTATTTATAATAGTTAATTACCTCATAAAAGTAGTAAGAGTAATTAACATGTTATGAACTTATAAATTCAGAAGCGAAGTCAGGATTTGAAGCTAATGGATTCAGGATTCTAGTTCTTTAAGCTTTTGGGTTCTAACTTAATAATTTGTGCATATTCAATAACTTTCTTAAAACAAATATAAGGTGCGGACCAAAGCTACTGAATTCGGCCGAACCCATAGCTGAAGGGCCGGTTCTGCCCCTGCTTATGATAGGTTAAAACTTATTTGTGTTAGAAGTTTTTGCACTATCATTATATATATCTTAAATCCTACAAACAAACGTAGTTATTCTGCTGAAACAACTGAGTGAGTCTCTTTTGGAATCACTCGAACTTATAAGCGTTTGTTTCCACATAGAAAACAGACTTACATACATACAGTGAACTTCTGCGAAAACTACAATGATAGTTTATTATCTTTGTTCAGGTATATCTTTTGTTTGAATTTATAATAGATCCTACATGGCAGGAAGCTGTGACTTGTGGAAGAATGTTTGGAAGTCTTTCTATGTCTATGGACCTTGAAACAACTCCAAACCTTTGATTATAAAAGAATGCATTACCAATGAAAAACTAAACCAATTTGTATAATTTCTAAACATTTTGTATATTGTAAATTTAGTCCTTGAAGACTAAGAAATCAAAGTTTGTTAGTGCATGTTAAATTGACATCCCTACTAATTCCCACTGACTTGTAGTCCAAGGGTGCATCTTGTCCCCTATCAAAATAACAAGGGACTAACGCCTTCTTGTGGAGAAAAAACTAAGGCTAAAATTTGTAATAGAGGACCAATTACTTAACCAAAAAGTAAAGGAATACTTCACAAGTTGTAAGATATTACATGACATCTGGAGACCTCTATCAAACAAAAAGACAGCATTTGATCTGAACTACCACTGGAAAATTTTACTAAAATATTATCATAATCTTATGTTCAAAAATTGGTGGACAAATTATGATTACTTCTAAAGGGATACAAGTACTTGGATATTGAAGTGTAACGATCTTCTACAGCATTCTTGTTGACAACCAGTAAAGGCAGTGAGTGGAACTGGAGAATCTGGGAGTGATCAGTCGATCTTCACAGACGAGTAAATGAGTCTTGTGAACCAGAAGCATGCGTAGAAACCGATGGTACCGGTCAGAACGAAAAAGGCATAGGAAGCAATCAACATGTAACCGAAGTACAAGATCCCAGAAACAGGCTTAGTGATATCAAGCTTAGTGAAGAAATAGAAGGTAGCATAAAGGAAGAGGTAAAGTGCAGACGAGCCTGATGTCAGGTAGGATCTCCACCACCACAAGTAGTCCTCACTGCATAACTGGAAATAGCACAGTACGATGGTTATCTCGGCACAGGTGACTAACAGAATGACAAACACAATGAAGAGGAAGCCGAAGAGGTAGTAAAATTGGTTCAGCCAGATTGAGGTAAGAATGAAAAAGAGCTCAATGAAAACAGCTCCAAATGGAAGTATGCCTCCGATTAGGACTGAGAAGATAGGGTTCATGTACCAAGCCTGCTCTGGGATCTGCCTGGGTATTTTATTTGTCTTCACTGGATCCTCAATGGCTGGCTTTCTAAAACCAACATAACTGCCCACAAACACAAGAGGGACTGATATTCCAAACCATAAGAACACCAAAGCAAACATTGTTCCAAATGGCACAGCCCCAGATGATTTTTGACCCCAGATGAGTGCATTCAAGACGAAGAAGATGGCAAAGACAGTAGCTGGAAACAGAAATGCTGTCCTGAGAGCAATTCTCTTCCATTCTGTACCTTTAAACAACTTATAGAGACGGGAAGCAGAGTAGCCCGCAAAGAGTCCCATGAAAACCCAGAGCAAGAGCATAGCGGTCATTAGCCCACCCCGATTCGAAGGGGAGAGGAACCCAAGAACAGCAAACATCATGGTCACCACCATCATACCGAAAAACTGTACACCAGTTCCAACATAGACACAAAGCAAATCTGAGTTACTTGGAGGCCTGAAAACATCTGCATGGACTAGTTTCCATCCAGTTTCTTCTTGTGCCTCCTCCTGGGTCTCCAGTTCATTGTACTTGGAAATATCGCGATAAAGTGTTCTCAGCATTATCATCGCCACCATGCCTGATAGGAACAGCACAATCATTAAAGAATTTACTATCGAGAACCAATGGATCTGATCATCGGCCATCAGAAGATAGGCATCCCATCTCGACGCCCACTTGACATCACTCTCCTGCGATACAAATCAAAGAATCATATAAAATTAGTTTTATATAATACCAAACTCCTATAGTAAATCTCAAAAGGTTGAACTCAGAAGTCATAACATATATAGTTATAAAAAGGACTAGCAATGATCAAATTGAGTGGTCATATCTAACAAGATTCAAAAAGTAGGTTACCTGGAATTCAACATCATATGTAAATATGATTTCTTGGTTAGTCTCAACCTCTTGAGGAGAATTCGAATTAGACACAGTCCGCTTTGCATGTGGATCACATGTTGTTAAACGAGTATTCTCACTCCATTTTCCATCATATTCATGCTTAACACTGGAAATATAATGAGCCATGTCAGTTCTTATGCACCAATAAATTAAAGAACAAGAGCAAACAAAATCATACACATACTGCTATGCCTCAACCAGTGAGTGACTGAGTGCTGACGGAGATATGGGTAACCTTGAAAACAAACCTGAATGGCATGACTTCAAATCCCACAATTCTGGCTGAATCTGTCTGCAAATCTTTATGGTACTTAACAGTGAATGTCAAGTGGTTATGGATGAAATGCTTCTCATCCTTGCTCTACAGGCAGTCACACACAATAAATGAGTACATGATTACAAATTTTAGCACTTCTACATAAAACATCAGTTCTCTGTAGTGTTATGGAAAATATCCTTACCCCAGCATATTGTCCTTTTACACCAATATAAACTCCCTGTTGATAGGCAGGAGGGGCTTCTTGCTCTAACCTCCGAACCGGAACAACTAAAGGCAGATTATCTAGGATCCTAACACATGAAAGAATATTGTTAGGAAGAGTAGTTAGAAGAGTACAATCCAAAAGTTAGGAAAATGACTGTTTCCTCAAGCAAATTATTGACCTACATGTTGACACGATATTCATCTTCAATTTTTTCTTTAAATTCCTTAGCAGTCTTGTCATCAAGTACAAGCCTACAAACAACATGGCACATCTCTGGTTCCCTCATTTTGAACTGCAATAGGAACATACAGCTAAAAGAAGTCAGTTGCCATAAGATTAAAAAAACAAATAAATCAAGTGGTAAAGTAGATTTGCTGACCGAAAAAGGGGAGTTCTCAATTCGATCACCACGAAGCACTTCTCCAAGATTTTCTCTGCTATCCACTATATTTTCTGGACGACAGAAAGGAACAGAATAGAACGAGTAAGGAAGCTGAGTTTTTGTAGAAGTCAGCTTGTTCACTTTCACAGACAGGGTATCTCCCTGCAACAATCATCATCACCATCCAGCGTCAGAAAAATCTATGTATTCCCTTCTTTTGGGGTAAAGTACAATCTCCCTACGAGATTATTTTTTAAAAAAAACTCATAACCCCCACCACCCTGTATAACAACATGTTAAAGATCTTTCCTACAAAACAAAATCCATATACAATTCGAGCTCGCATTACCTGCCGATGAACCAAAGAGGTATGTTTAATTTACTTTTGGGTGTAATTTGACCTAGATTTTGTGAGGTGACTACAACTCTATATGATCTGCTTATATACTAAAACACATTCTTCCAAGGGAATTAAATTGGCACTTTTCACCATACAAACCATTCCATAATAAACATGCATGCTAGAAAACATGTCGCGTTATCAATCAACAACACACTTCTACAGAAGTTCATGTTCATAATACAATAGAGAATGGAACTTATTTTGAAGCTCATCAATATAAATTTGGACAACTGAAAGGAAGAAAAAAGAGGGAAGCATCTAATCGGAATCATGAGAGGGGTCTCCCAGAATAACCTGACTATACAGATCACGTAGACCAAAACTTACTAGCTGCCTTCATGACATAAAGCCTGCCAACTGATTGAGCAATATTGACTTGTGTTTCAGGGGACATTGTCAGATTGCATATGTAGCCGGAGTGAAAGTCGTGAAGGTCGTCGCAAAGTAAAAGAAATATGGCATTGTACAATAACGCTGGAGGGAAACTTTTAATTGACTTTCAACAAAACAAGCCCTTTCTCTTGCTATTAAATCAAGTAATAATTCGGTATCCTATAAAGTAAATACACACACGCACACATACATACAGCTCTCTTAAGCAGCATTGGCACAACTACGTCTCAATGCCATTTGTACTCATTCTCAGCTTCCTCGCAATAGTTTTTAAATATTCATTCTGTTGGTGAATTCAGATAGTTTTGAATTCACCGATCTCACAAATCAAAGTAGATATATACAATCAAAACCAACTGGATTCCCCAACTGAGCCCACGTCATACACAAACAGATCAAAGCAGCAAAATGATGAAATTAAGCACAAATCCATACCCCACCAACCACAGATCTGGGAACCGAACACAAATCAAACTGTAAATAAGCAAAAAAAGCATCTAATACACACATCACTTAGACATGATATTCAAACAGAGCTATTAACATCAAAATATTGAATAATATTTGCTTCGTAAACTTTCACCAACATTTTAAAACGTATCATTTTTACCACTTTGATACAAGCAGAATTGCATCGTATATAGTAACTCATGCGTAGCTTCGGACTAGCTACATTTTTATTTTTCAAAAAAGTGATATTAATCTAGGTGATCTAGCTTAAAACTTCAGTTAAATTGCCTCTTGATATCCGAAAATAACAACAACCAACTTCATCAAAAAGAAAAACAACAACCAAAATAACAAAGCATTTTCATCTTTTGTTTGCAACTTCAACAGCACTTTGAAATGAAGTATCATTTTCACCATATGATATGTGAAGAATCGTGACTTATTTTGTGTAGCTTCAGAATCACTAAATTTTTACTTAATGAAAAAAGTGATATGAAGCTAGGCAATCTAGCTTCAAACTTTACACATGAAGAAAGATAGAGAAAGAGAGTGAATATATACTTCTTTTTTAAAAAAGTGATTAATCTAGCTGATCTAGTTTCAAGCATTAATCAAATTGCCTCTTATCCCTTCGGTTGTCAAATCGGCTTACTTGTTATTGCCCCTCCCCTTTTCCCTTCCTGAGCCAAAGGTCTACTGGAAACTGAAAACTGGAAACAGTCTCCCTGGAGCGGCAAGGTCTGCTTACACTCTATCCTTCCCATACCCCACTTGTAGGATTACACTGGGTATGGCGGTGTTGTTGTAATCAAATTGCCTCTTAATATCCGAAAATAACAACAACAACAACAACAACAACAATAACAAAAATGACAACGAAGTTCCATTTTTGTGCACGCGCGCACATACATGTAATGAAGAAATGATGAGAAAGAGAGTAAAAGATGTGGAACATTTTGGAAATTTAGCTTCAGAATATCTACATTTTTTCCTTTTAACGAAAATTGATATTAATCTAGCCGGTCTAGCTTCAAGCTTTAGTCAAATACTCAAATTTCCTCTTGATACCCGAAAATAACAACAAGAATAACAATGCATTTTGCATTTTTTTCCCACACATACGTCCACATGAAGAAAAGTTGAGAAAGAGGGTGAAAATGTGGACCTTTTGGATTATTTTTGGAGTATATACATTTTTTACATTTCAAATAAATGACATTAATCTAGTCGATCTAGCTTCAAATTTTAGTCAAATTGCCTCTCGATAACAATAAAAATAACAACGCATTTTGCACTTTTGTTCACAGACAAATTACATGAGGAAATACTGAGAAAGAGAGTGAAAAATGTGGACGTTCTGGAAATGTAGCTTCAAAATATCCAATTTTTTATTAGATATATTAGTCTAGCCGATCTATCTTCAAACTTTAATCAAATTGCCTCTTGATATCCAAAAACAACAACAAAAATAACAAGGCATTTTGTATTTTGTGCGCACACACACACATATATATATATATACACATGGAGAAATATAGAGAAAGAGATTGCATCTGTACATTATTATTATCTAACCGATCTAGCTTCAAACTTTAATCAAATTTCTTCTTAATATCCGAAATAACAACTTATTTTTCATTTTTTTTTTTGCAAACACACACACACACACACATATATATATATATATAGAGAGAGAGAGAGAGAGAGCGAAAAATGGGGAACCTTTTGGAAATCTTCAGGAGCAACACCGGGGAGGTAGAAAGAGACGGCATTGTGGAAGGTAAGAAGAAGAGAAATGGCGCAAATCAGAAGAGATCTACGAGCTGCTCTGCCCATGGTGATGAAAATGGGAGGGAGAAGAGAAGATGAAAGGGAAATGCGTTTAGATTTGGGAATTGGTTTCAGATCCAAAAATATGCACCGAGAGACGAGCGTTTTTGTAATATGCGTCTTTCTTTCGTGAGAGATTTCATATAGTAATAAAATTTAATTCGTGAAGCTGTTGCGTGTCGGTTCCTGGGTTGCATTCTCGGGTCCCACCTTATAGAAATTTTGTATTTTTATTTTTTTTGGTTTTTGCTTTATTTTAGAATTATTAAAATGAGTTTCATCCGTGAAGCCGATTTAACATATAGCATACCTCTAGTTTGGTTTGTGTAGCATTATGAAGGTCCTTTCATGTGAATTACATACAATTTAAATGCAAAATTGTGGGTGCATATAACTTACATATAATTTCCGTATAATTATATAATTGTATTTATTTTATTTGTCATGTATATATTACTGTATGTCAAACGATACATTAACATACAAATAATATTGTATGCGGTCAAAATCGGGCTCGCCTGGTTTTGTATGATTAATCGAGACCAAGATGGTAGGCCGAGGATCGGTCCCATGTTACGTCAGATCGCGACATGAAGATATATTACCAAGCTCATGATTCGAGGATCAGTTGAGATCGGGACCAGCCGAGGACGAGACCGAATGGGATAGGCATCGAGCAAGACCGAAGAAAGCCTACTGAGTTGAATAACGGAAAGCCGAGATATCCGTGATCGGGCAAGGATCGTGGCGGAAATCTCGACACGTATCAAATCAAGACCGGTTATTGAGTCAATCATGAGATTTCCTTCTGTATTTAGAATTGTACCGTACGTAGAATTCTCCTACTATATAGAGGGGGTTCTGGTCATTATGTAGTCTTCTCATTCACGCATAGCAAAGTGGTATAATACATTTTCTCTCTTAAGCTCTCTTATTTTGTTGTTCAGTTCATCCTTTTCAATCAGACATTTATTTGGTTCGAGGGTGATCCAGCTCGAAGACCAAACTGCATTTCATATCAGTTTGCTTTATCTTACGGTCAATTTCTTACATTAATTCTCATATTCATTCATTTGTGACAAGTGAAAACACATATCCTTAAAATCACTTATAAATTTAATTGTTATCCAATTTTAAAAGTAAACAAACATACATCTGACATATATAATACATACAACTTATTTATACAACATTGCTCTTTTTCTCTCTGAGTTTCAATCTAAATTTTTGACTAAAAATCAACTCTAAAATCTTCATCAAACTCCTTTGAAATTGAGATATAACTTCAAAATGATATTCCCGATCGCTTGTAAGAGTACATAATCCAAACAAATAATAATTTTACAAAATCTGATTTTCAAATTCAAAATTCCGAAGTGTTTTAATGGCTGCCAATGAAGTTTAAGCTCATAACTGATCACGTGACTTTATTTATATTGTGAATAAGAATAAATTTCAATTCAGATCTTAAAAGTTCAATTGAGTTTATTATGCAAAAAGGGAATTCACTCCGCCCTTCACTCTACTAGCATAAGAACTATTTCTTTGTTTGTTAACAATTCTTTACATCATGTATTTGATTCGCTGTCAGTTTTATAATTCTCAATTTTAATAGTGTATTAAGTTCTAATGATGAAATTAATGTATTCAAGTTTAGGTAAGAGGTTTGAATTTGTGGAGGAAGAAGAGGAAGAGAAAATAAAAAGATTGAAATCTAATACATTATTTTGTATATAATAGATAAGTGTGCATCAAATATGTAATTAAGAAGGAACCTCCAGTAAATATATTTATAAATTAAGCATATCTATATAAAAGTTCCTTTTAACAACTTTATTTGTAAATTGTAATGATTCACAAGTAAAATTTGTAGAGAAAATTACAAAATTTGTATGACAAAACGCATCACATGCACAGGTTGAATCATTCAAACATGTTAAACTGCTTGAATCAATTAACAAAATATGATCCCGTCAAATTTAATCTGATTAAGATGAATCGAGTTTACTTTGGCTAAATAATAAATTATAACCCAACTCTCACATCTAATGCTATTTTTTTTAGTTGTTCTTTTTTAACAATTTATTTATCATCAAATTAAACTAAAAACAAGTTTTATTTACTCTAATCATGGAGAAATGCACGTAGATAAACCAAACAATAAGAACTATTTTTTTAACAAAGCTTTATTACAGGAAATAGCATAAACTGACAAAATGTTTAATGGGTTCCATTCGGTTGTGCCTAAATTCACTCATTAAATTAATAAATTTCCAATAACCTGTCCAAAATTTTAGAAATAACTTATCAAACTCTCGCCTCTACTAATGATGATCAAAATACCTCCTTTTTTAAAAATATAGGTAGAATACCTAGATATACACTTAAACAATCAAAGAAATTTCACTTCAACACTTCAATTAAGCCATTTTCCAACGAAAAACTTTTACTATATATTTATTGCACCAGTTTAACACGTCTAACCCGAGCTTATAAAAAATTTTCATGCGTGTGATTACGCGTTTCCCGCATGAATAATCTAACCAATTAAAAATTGACACATTTTTTACAATAACACATAGATTATTTCACCAGACTTAATTACCTTATTCCTAATTTTAACCCTCTTTACCAAATCCTAAAACAACAAACGACCAAAAAAGCCCTAACTCCCAAATTTGACCAGTGAAATTTCTTCAAAAATCTCCGCCTGATGCCACCTCCGACCACCAAATATTCTCGCTGGTGAATTCTTTGTCATGGACATCGTCATCCGCCGCGGAGTTCGAAGAAACCTGTACATTAGTAGATGATGCCATTGACGATGAGGAATCCATCCAAACCAACAATCGGCACTTCGAAAACACTAATTTTTCAGACGAAATCTACAGCAAACTAAGCAACGTTGCTGGGGATTTTTACAATGGAGGTAACAAGTTTTTTCTCTAGAACTCCAAAAGGGAAAAATGCAAAAAAGCAGAATCTCAAACTAATGATGCTTTATGTAATGGAAGTAATTTTGCCGGAGGTTTTGTCGGCAGTCGAGCAGATCAGTCCGGCGCTAACAGTGAGAGAGGAGTGAGAAACAAATGATGTACGAATTTGATTGTTTATATTATTGAATCAGAAGATTTATTTTCTTGTCTACTTCCCTTTTGGCATATGGTGATGGAGGTAATAGGTAGGTGGCGGAGATTTGGTGGTGGAAGTGGCTGTGAAGCGAAGTGAGAAGATGAAGGAAATGAAATAAAAAAAAATAAAAATAAAAATTTGGTCCATCACGCTCTCTTTTGAAGTGACTTACACGCACGTTGCCATGTCAGCAACGTGTGTTTAATAGGCACACTAAAGCTTGAATTCAAGTTTTCAACGTGAACGAGCTTAAGTTGTTCAAGTGAAATTTCTTTGATAGTTTAAATGTTTATCTGTGTATTTTATCAAAAATATAAAATATATTATGATTAATCTATTATTTAATATTTTATTCGTTTTAATTTAGGTGAACTTATTTCTTTTTCGGTCTGTTCCAAACAGAATGATTTCTTTCTAAATTTAAAAATAATTTAGTTTAAATTTATAATTTTACCCTTAATAAAAAGTTTTTATAGTCACACAAATACTCTGATCCCGTTTTTAACTTGCTTATAATCACAAATTTTAAAAATTTTCAATTTTCTTAAATTCCGTGCACAATCAAACAAGTTTACATAAATCGGAACAAAGTGAGTAACTATTACTATTTACTATAGCCAATTGTTTCCCTTTTAATTTCTCACATTTTCACATGACAAACTTATTTTTCTTTCTCTTCTAAAGAGTTCTCTCTCCCTTATCTTCATTGATTATCGTCACTTCTTTCCTTTTTCATCTTCTTATATACACACTGGATTCATGTTATCATTCAGAAATAGAATAGTGTATAATGTATTTGATCTTTAGCTATTGAAAATATTTTATTTTAATTCTGATCATATTCAGTTATTCAGTCAATCACGATTAATAACTACCATAATGATCTGCTCTTAATTAATCATGTGTTAAATTTTCAAGTGTATCCTAATGGAGAAGTCAAAGCATATTTGGATACGTTACAAACTATACGATATACCGGCCCAATTGTTGCTTTTTTTTTGGAATTTTTACATATATATATATATTATTGGAAACTTTATTACCCACCGTACTCAAGTTTCAATTTAATTATCTTCTATATACAAATTTATCAATTATATACACTTTAAGAATTAAATGAGTATCCATTTATATTATGAATCAATTATTTCTCATCCTTATTCTATCTCCCTCATGCACTCTCTCTTTCTACGTCTCTCTATCTCTCAACCCCTAATTCTACTAATGTAGAGCAAAGGAAATGAGAGCAACAATTCCACCATTGACAGTCATTAAAAAGTTTTGAAGCTTTGAATTCGAATTTGGGTTTTCAAAAACATTATTTGTTTGGATTGGGTGTTGTTGGAAACAATTCAGAATTATGTCTACATTTCTCTCTCTCTATCTCTCAATCCCTAATTCCAGTAATGTAAAGCAAAGGAAAAGAGAGCAGCAATTCCACCATTGACAGTCATTAAAAAGTTTTGAAGCTTTGAATTCGAATTTGGATTTTCAAAAACCATTATTTGTTTGGATTGGGTGTTGTTGCAAATAATTGAGAATATTGTTTGGAGTTTATATCTCAATTTTTAGGGTGTTTTGGTGAAAATTAGACTTGATTTTGGCTGAAATTCAGATTGAAACTCGAAGAAGAAGAAGATATGATATACATTATACTGCAAAAATTATAGTAAAGTTGTAGAAAAATTATATTCTGTCGTTTATATATATTTTTTATTTAAATATTGTATGAAAGTTGAACAATATTGTATAAAAATTGTATTTAAGTTGTATGATAGTGTAGTTGTATATAACTGGATAGAAATAATGTGTGAAAGTTGTAGATAAGTTGTATAATATATAATTAGTTGTATAAAATTTATTTTTACTATGTATAAATTAGATACAAAAGACATATTGTATAAAATTTGTATAAAACTTGTATTTAAGTGGTATGATATTGTAGTTATATTTAACTGGGTAGAAATAATATATGAAAGTTGTAGATGAGTTGTAAATAAGTTGTATAATATATAATTACTATGTATAAATCAAATATAAAATGTACAAAGACATATTGTATAAAATTTGTATAAAAATTATATTTAAGTTGTATTTAAGATAGTGTTGCAATTTGACAAATGTCAATAATGTTTTAAGAGATTGAATTTCAAAATTCCATCAAACTTCCTTTTTTGGATGAAGTAATAAGTTGCATTTTAGTCGGACTCCAATTTGGGTACCAGACACAGGATGAGAAACCCAAAAAAAAAAAACATCCAAGGTATGCAATCAGATATGAAAAGAGTATTTCCTGCACATTAAATTTGTTACTACTATTTACAGTTCAAGGAGCCAAGAAAATTCATGAACAAATATTTTCTGCCTCTAGATACATATGCCACTGGAAATGGTTGACATAACTTCATTAATTTGTATGCTAAAGCTGTTAGATAATTTAAATCATGTACTAAAACTGTAGATTTAGTTTCTTACGGAAATATAAAGGGAAGGAAACCTTAAAAACAAGCATTTCAAGGTATTTTCAACAGATACAAGAAGAAAATTCTATATTAGGCCATAGTGTTCGATATTCGTTAAGCACGAAGAAAACGTAAGAAAAACTGAGAGGAAGTAATTTACATAAAAAATTCAAAGAGAAGAAAAGATCTTAGATATTATGGGTATAGCAAACAGAATCTGGAGAGAAGAAAGAGAAGAGGAGAAAAAAAATAGGAAAATGGTGTAACTTAATCCCTTTATTGAAGGCACTAATAATGGATTGGGAGCCTTTTAAAGTGAAATGTATATATTTTGTTAACAAAACTTGTTTAGGTCAGGTCATTAACTAAACATGGACATTTTTTGTAATAAAGATTCCAATAGTGTATAGGTATGCAAAAATTCCTTCTTCTTTTTTTCTTCTTCTTGTTTCCTTTTTTTTTAGTATTTCTTGGTATATTGCTAATTACACATTTTTTACGCTTTTAGGGAAAGAAGAAAGAGAATAGGCTTTTCTGTAATAACGTATTGAACCACAATTACCTGTATTGTTATCTATCTTTTTAATTTTAATAGAACTCGTATTACTATACCAATCACTTTGAAATAATTGTCGGAGTTTAATACTTTATTATACAATGATTAGATAATAATTCAAGTAGAATCTAAATTATTTCTATATAGGGTCTACACCTTTTTATTTTAAAAGAATTTTGCACCACCAAACCTTAAATTAATTACTATAAAATAATAATTAAAAAGTCAGTTGAAAAATAAGTTGTCATGTATTTTTCTCATTGTTTAAATTGAATGATATATAGTTTTATTCTTTTAGTATTTTCAGTTGTGTTAATGTATTGCTTTTTCTCTTTTTATACTAATCAAAAATTGAATAATAAAACATATTAATATTATTCCAAAATAGTTGATGAAAATGTATTTTTTGGTTTTTTGAAATAATAATCACGATTTTTAATTATTAAGAATTTTAACAAGAAAATTTATATTTTGTTCTAGTTGAATGACTTAACATTAAAAATAAATTAATCTCTCGATCACTCTAATTACTAATCAAATTGACCTTAAATTGAAATATTACAGTTTTTTCTAGTTTCATTTGATATGATTGAGATACTATTTATGTATAATACTATTTTCATCACAATAGTATTATTTGTTGAGATTTTTTAAAAATAATTAATTGTATATCTATGTATTTTGAAATTTATATAATGTTGAGTTCTTATCGAACAAAGGAAGTACCCAACTAACTTCGATCATAGAGGGAAAAGTATAATCTTGTATGGCGATACTTCCTAATATATAATGATTTTTAAAAGAAAAAAAATCCACAAATTAATTGTCTTAATTTTTACTTCAGATATTCTCAAACCATATTTTAGAGAGGGGATACTTATTATACAATTTGAATAAATTTTAGTATTCTATAATAAAAAAGGGAACTTGAAACTATATTTTATTCTCAAATATTTTTTTTCTAATTTTATAAAGTATTCCAATTGAAATTGCAATTTAATGAGAACTATATATAAAACTATATCAATTGATAATTATATATTAACATCTGAATGTAAATCTACATGAATTATCATAATTTTTTTAATAAAATCTTCTTTACCTGGAATAATTAATAATTAAAATAAATGAAATAATATTTCCTAAGGAGATAATAGAATTGTCATATACAAATATATGTGACCGTAGTATTTTTAATCAAGTGAGCATTTGAGTAATAAAATTACCAAAAAGATCATTTTTCTAGTTAAAAGTACTTATTGAAAAAATAATAATAACACTTAAATAATGCATTTAATGAAGATAATGAAGGTTGAATGGAAAGTGAAGTCCACCTAAAGAAATTAAAGGCTTATGGACACATTAGTTTTGGTTTTTCCTGTTATTAAGAATTCACAATCAAATTTTTGAACCTAGTATACGAGCAAACAATGCACTAATATATTTAAAATGACCATTATACCCTTGGTCAACCTCCTCTTCTCTCTCTTATATTGAAAGAATAGAAAAATTGTTCAATTTATTATCCGACTGGTTTTTGGATGACTCATATCCTTACCGCTAGCAAATCATTTCGTACTTGCTGTCATTAGCGGTGTTCCAGCGCCAAGTAGGTGGACTCAACCTTGTCCAGTAGTTTAAAAAAAAGGTTTAAATCTAAAACTCAACTTTGGGCTGTGATTTAAAATTACTGAGCTCTGTTAAACTATTTTTAAAATCAAGATAAATTATATTTAATCTTGTACTACAATCATTCTCGAAGGTTTGTCCATTTTCATCATTAGATTGTGAACGCAAACTTTATACTTAAAAGAAGCGATGATTCAATCTTTCGTGTATAAACTAAACTTTATACACTAAATCATCTAATATATAAACAATGATGTTGATACCAAATTTTTCCCTATATTATTTTAAAAAATGCATATATATCTTCAAAACAATGCATGAGCATCAATTAATATTTTTCGATAATTTTCTACATTTTAAAAGAATTTGTTTTAATTAAGTTATCCCAGTATTTTATTATATAAATAATTACTAATTGTATCACAAATGATTTTTTAATAATTTTATTGCTTAATTTTCATTATTTATATTTATGTTAAGCTTTAATTATTTCACGAATAGCCATACTTACATCTTCAGGTTATAATTGCAATAACTTTGCAATAATAGACTATATGTGCATAATTACTTTATTTTACAAGAAAATGACCTTTTATATTTTTATAATATTAAGTAATTATTTTAAATCATGTGTATGCATCAATAGAATTTTTACCATTTTATTAGCTATTTTTATAAATTATTTTATCTAGTTAATTAGGTATTTGACAAATAGCCTTTTTTATTTTGATATTTTTCGGACCTGGCCCAAGTTACTACCCCAACCCAATTACATTAACCCATAACCCCGATTCATACCCGACCCAATCCAGGTTCAACCTGGCCGTTGATCTCAATAGATCAACGGTCCAGGATTTACTTTCCATTTATATTAACCAAACAACCCCAAACCCTAATCATTCTCTCAAAACAGCCGCCCATAAATCCCTTCCTCCTCTCTTCTCTCTTAACCTCCCCCTAACCCTAACTCGTCGTCACCTGAACCCCCTTCGATTCATGGTTTATTCATTCGATTCTAGGCCTTATCTGGCTTCCTATCTCTACTGGGTTTTCGACTTCCATGTTATCTGACGGGATCTCAAAGAGATTCGAACAGACTTGGTTCGAGTCCCTCTGTCTCTTGGTGAATCCGTCTGTATTCACCCATTGTTTGTGAGTATTATCGCCTTTTCGTGCTTTCATAGCTTCAAATCTCCGGTCTAAAACTCGATTTTTCTACCTCTGTTTATTTTTGTACAAACCTAACTATTTCTGGTCAAATAGGTTCACATCTCTTTAGATCTGAAGTGTTTGGAGTTTGTTTAATGGTTTTCCTTTAAGATTCTTTCGTTTTTACCACTATTATCAACTGATTTTATTTTTTCCCTAAAGCTAGGGTTTTGATTCTCAATATGATTTCTGCAAATGTTTTTATAAAATGTTTAAATGCTCAACTCCGGCCTTTCTCCTTTACTGTTCGACTATTTTTTTTGCTTGAGTTTTATCTCTGTGTTTCGATATGCTTAAGGTTTTTCATTATTCGATTATTTATCTCACTGGTCTTGCCCGTTCACTTTGGCTATGGTAAGTTAACTAATTAATTAATTTACGTGCTTAATTAAGGTCTGAAATTGTGCTTCTTTTCAAATTGATATCGCTCTGAAAGATTTTTTATTTATTCTTTCCTTATATGTGACTCATAATTGGTACTGCCTCCCTTAATTATGCTGATGGCCTAATTTCTGGGTATTGATTAACTGGACCGACCTATAAAGGGTCTTTAGATTTATTGCTTACCTTATTTAACTTCAATCCTGCTTGCTAACTAATTTTTTATGAGATTCCCCCAAATTTAAGTGATATTTCTCAGATTCTGCCTTATTAATTGATTGGGTTTAGCCATAATTAACTGGTTGATTGATTTGCATACCTTATTTGTGAACTCTTGATTTTCCTACCTTATTTGTTTTACTCTGATGAATGCTATATAAATCGTTCACCATTTTGTTTTTTAAAAACACAAAGAAAACTCCAACACACACACACACCTACGCTTACAAGCACACACTTTTACTTGCATACTTACACTCACATACCTTAAGTTCTTTTATTTGTTGCACTGGACTCTTGGGATTCCAGTTGTCTTCACCTTCATATTTGTTATATCCTTAACTAGTATGCCTCAATTTCTGTTATCATGTTCTACTTTATATGCCATATAGTCAGTTTATTATAGACCTCAACATGCTTCTGTTTGATATCTGATTCCGGACCATCTCTTTCTCAACTACTATGCCTTAGTTCTTATTATCTTGTGTTGTTCCATGTGAGTTATATGAATAGTGTGTTTCAAACCTCAATATGTTTTTGTTTGCCATATAATTCCTGTTTATTTCTCTCTCAACTAGCATGCCTCAATTCCTGTCAATCTACTATGTTCTGTGTGCTTACCTTAGCATGTTTCCATCTGATATGTGGTTTCTGTTTACCTCTTTCTAGACTAATGTGCTTTGGTTCCTGTTTTATGTGTTTGTTTGTTTAGATACTTCAAGCTTCAGCGTGTTTCTGTTTAGTACATGCCTATATGGCCTCACCTAGTGGTAATTAATGAACTGATTAATCTTCAGCAATGTTGTTTGATTCAGCTATAAATTTTCCTATTCTGAACATGTTTAGATACTATAAATATGTGTAGCCAATCCGGTTGTTAGTTCAAAGTGTCCCTGCTCTTTGCAAATCACTTCAAATACCAGTATGAATACTTAGTCTGAATAAGTTCTAATATGTTTAAAATTATGGGATTGTTTGTTGACCTAGTTCTATTTGCAACCATGTGGTCTGAACCTATTCACTTTTGAAAATGGCCTCACCTAGGGGATAGTTTTGGTAATTGACGAGATTCATTACTTGAATTTAAAAGTGGGGTTAGAGATAACGAAACTGTAAAGACCCGTAAAATTTCTAGTCTAAAAACAATGCTCGAATGGGTTCCCATGTAGTTATAACTGTAGAAATTCTTAGAACGGACCATTGTGAAGTAAAAAGTACCCCCGAGACTTAAAAGATAAAATTTTCCAGATTTGCGCAGGTCTGCGGTCCACTATGCGATCGCAGATCAGGTATGCGGACGCATATTGGTTGCATACTTGGACAATTTCCTGTCCATTTTGAGGACAGCTATGCGGCCTAGAATGCGATCGTATTTCACGAATGTGGGCTGCATAGTTGTCGCATCCTTGCACCTTGATTTTTGCAGAGGGAGTTATGCGACGCACTATGCGATCGCATAACAGGTATGCGGACCGCATAGTGGTCGCATACCTGGGCAGTTTGCTTCTCTTTTTGGCCCAGCTGAAGGCCACTTATGCGACAGGTATGTGGACCGCATAACATGAATGTGACCGCATTCCTGACCGCATACCTACTTCGGGGCTCCTAATTTCTAATGTTAAAACCCGACCCCCAGCTTTATAAAACACCCCTCCCCTTCATTTTAAAGGCTATCTGATTAAAAAAGAGATAAGTGAGAGTGATTTCTAGTGAGAGAAGTCCCCATCTTCCCCAAATTGGTCCTCCATCTCTACTCAGGCCTGGAAGTAATCGAGTGGTTGTCATCTTCTTCACCATAAGAGGTAAGTCTTCACCCCATTTCCCCAAATTTTCAGGTTTTGGTTAAAAATGAAACACACATGAATTGGTTCTTGAAGATAAAAGCTAATACCTTGCATGGATATGAATAATCTACCATAATCTAGCAAAGGGAAGTAAGGTAGGTCAATCTTTCACTAAAAAAGGGCTAGCTAATCTAAAGGATCACATAGTGTTTGATAAAATGCCCAAATGAGTTCATGATTTCTAATTCTAAGTCTAAACATGGCATCTTGTAAATTAGATTGGAGGCGATAGAAGGTCCGGTGGGTTGAGAATAGGTATTAAAGGGGAATTTTCGACTCGAGGTATGTATGGCTAACTTTAATCTTCATAGAGTCACCTTGATGGTGTCCGAGCATTCAGTATGAGTTTCTGTCTTATGCATATGTGAAACGATTGTTCTAATGTGTTGAGACGTAAGGTTCTGTTCTCTGATTGTCCTAGTTGACTACCATGCCACCATGCTATATGAGATTGTGAAAAGGTGATTCTTTGTGCTTATTCTATCATGTGCAAAGCTCGTTAAATGTTGAATACATTGATATGAGAGGATGTGCTGCAGAACGAAAGAAATGATAATGAATCAAATTTTTGGATGTATCTAAGTGCTAAATGTTGTGTAGCAAGTAATGGAAAGGAAATGTGAATTTATCTAATTGAACTATATGTTGATGGTATGCCGTATATGACTCACTGTTTGGTAAAGATTACTATGGCCTTGATTTCACATGGTTATTTGGTTGTTACGAATGTATATTCTTGATGATAAAAATCCTTGTGATTGAATTGATTGGTTGATGTTGCTATCAAATATGATTGTAAGGTGGGATCGGGTTGCACGCCGCAATAGAAATCAAATATGATTGTAAGGTGGGATCGGTTGCACGTCGCAACAGAATTAATAAGGGTGTAATGTGATTGTAAGGTGGGATCAGGTTGCACGCCGAAACATAATTGTAAGGTGGGATCGGGTTTCACGCCGCAACAGAATCGTACGGTGGGATCGGGTTGCACGCTGCAACAGAATCGTACGGTGGGATCGGGTTGCACGCTGCAACAGAAGAAATAAGGGTGGAATATGATTGTAATATGGGATCAGGTTGCGTGCCGCAACAGAAAAAATAAGGCTGAGAAGTAATAAGGGTGAAATGTGATTGTACGGTGGGATCGGGTTGCGCGACGCAACAGGGGAACAATTGAAATAAGAAACGGTGGAAACCTCATTTGTGATTCTCTATATCTTTGTGCAATATTTGTTTGGGTTTCTTTAACTGCCTCTTATATGTGTATTGTTTGATTTACATAGAGTAAAGTTTGTTCATACATACTAGTACTATTCCATGGTACTAACGTCCCTTTTGCCGGGGGCGCTACATCTTTTATATGGATGTAGGTGGTTCTATAGCAGGTAGCTCGGTCCGCCGTTAGTGGTGCCTCCTCTTCATCTCTTAAGTAGTTCTGGTGAGCCCCATTTCCTCTCGGGGCCGTGTGTGGACTATATCATTCTCTTTTGCTTATGTTGTAAAAGGTATAGTTGGGGCCTTGTTACCGGCAAGTCTATGTAAACCCTTAGTACTCTTAGAGGTTCTGTATACACGAGGTGGGTTGTATATATGTATATTTTGGGCGGCAGTTGTATTCACTCGTGATCGTGGATCGCATTGAAAATGTTGTATGTAACTTGCATGTTTTTTTGGGATTATCAGCTGCTAAAATGTTAAAGAAGAAATGACTTAAGTTGTAAATCCATGCTAAATATTTAATTTACTACTTCCTATGGAATATTGTATATTATGAACACGGGGTAATGCATTGGGTAGGAAAGGCAATCCAGGTTTGCTTGACCGGGTCCATCCGGTTAGGCGCCGGTCTCGTCCCTCATTTTTGGGGCGTGACAAACTTGGTATCAGAGCCTCAGGTTTTAAAAGTGTCCTAGGATGTCTCGGAGCCGTGTATAGTAAAGCCCTTATTATCGGTGTGTTGTCGACCACATCTATAATTAGGGGGTTGCATGGACATTTAGGAAAGTACCCATTTATTTCTATTCTATATCGTGCGATGTGGTGAAAGGTGAGGTTTCCTACCTCTAACTCGTGCACTGTTCCAATTTTCAGTAAATGGCACCCAAGAAGAGAGCCCGACTCAGCCTAGAGGCCAATGCCACCCCAGGAGTGATCGTAAATTCCTTATCTGATGGTGCGGGTAAGAATGATTCCCCGACCCTGAATCTGCCTGACTCTTCCATCCCAGGCCAGGCTATTCCTATTCCTGCTCCAGCGGAGGGTGCTACAATCCTTCCCGCTGATGTTCCTGATCCTTTCTCAGTCCCAGCTTCCGGTCCCGATATTTCTGATGGGGACCTCAGAGGAGCTATATAGATGTTGACTCAGCTAGTGGCCTCCCAGGACCAAAGATCAAGTGTTGCCCCTGCGTCCTCTAGTGAGCAAGGGGATTCTTCGGGTTCCAGGGTCAACCAGTTTCTGCAGTTAGCCCCTCCAGAGCTCACAGTCACCGACCCAGCGGCGGATCCTCAGGGGTTCATTGATGAGATGTGCAAGACCCTCCGAGTTATGAGGGCTACTGAGACAGAGGGGGTTGAGTTGGCTTCCTATCGTCTGAAGGGAGCGACATATTCGTGGTTTGAAATATGGGAGGATTCCCGTGGGGAGGGGAGCCCTCCAGCGAGGTGGGATGAGTTTGTAGGTGCTTTCATGGATCATTTCCTGCCTGCCGAGATTATGGCAGCCCGTGCTACAGAGTTTGAGGCCCTTAAGCAGGGCAACATGAGTGTGTGGGAGTATCATATGAGGTTCGTGCCCTCGTCCAAATATGTTGTTCACATGGTGTCTTCTATGGAGGCTAGGGTTCGTCGGTTTGTTCAGGGCCTCGGTCCCTTGGTTATTAATGAAGCTGTTACAGCTGCTCTGCATTCAGATATGAACTACGGAAAGATTGTGGGATTTGCCCAAGATACGGAGGCTCGAAAATTAAAGATAAGAATGGAGAGGGAGAGTAGTAGTAGTAGGTCCCGGTCAGCGGGCAACCTTGGGAGTTAAGTTGGAGGAGGGAGATCAGCCTTTGGGAGAGGGTCATCAGGGCCATCTCAGTTCTATGCTCAGTCCTCAGCTAGTGCGCCACCATCAGGGCACAGTTATCAGCAGGGAGGTCGCGTTGGACCAGGTTCAGACAGCAGGGGGTTCCATCAGTTTGGTCATTCAGGTGGGAGGTTCTAGCAACAACGGAGGGCCCCATGCCCTAAGTGTGGGAGGTTTCATTCTGAGCCCTTTTACTTGGACATACCGGTATGCTATAGGTGTGGAGTGAGAGGCCATGTTCAGCGAGACTGTCGTGCACCCAGTCAGGGCACGGGTAGGGGCACTGCTCAGCCATCCATTTCGTCAGCCGCTACATCTTCAGCATGTCCTCCAGCCCGCGGCCCTCTAACTCTAGTAGGGCGCGGTGCAGCTAGGGGTAGAGCATGGGTTCAAGGGGGACCCAGTCAGTTCTATGCTTTGAGTGGTCGCCAGAGTGCGGAGGCTTATCCAGATGTTGTCACAGGTATTCTGACTGTTCAGTCACATGATGTTTATGCTCTTATTGATCCCGGATCTTCTTTGTCATATGTTACTCCATTTATTGCTTCAAGTTTTGGGATAGAACCCGAATAACTTCACGAACCGTTCTCCGTGTCGACTTCGGTTGGTGATTCTATTACAGCCGTGTGAGTCTATAGGAATTGTGTTGTCACAGTGCATGGCCGGGATACCACGACCGATCTTATTGAGTTAGAAATGGTAGATTTTGATGTAATTGTGGAGATAGATTGGCTCTATTCGTGCTTTGCTAAACTCGACTACCGAACCAGAATTATGAGGCTCGAGTTTGCTAATGAGCCAGTTATCGAGTAGGAGGGGAATAATGTTGTGCCAAGAGGTAGGCTTATTTCCTACCTTAAGGCCTAAAAGATGATCAGAAAAGGGTGCATCTACCATTTGGTTCGGATTGCGAACACCACTTCAGAGGTGCCTGCTCCCGAATCTGTGCTTGTTGTGAATGAATTTCTTGAAGTATTTCCGGACGAGCTTCCTGGGATTCCACCAGATAGAGAGATCGATTTCGGGATTGATGTATTGCCAGATACACAGCCAATATCTATTCTACCCTACCGAATGGTGCCAGTAGAATTGAGAGAGTTAAAAGAACAATTGGAAGATCTATTAGAAAAGGTTTTCGTTCGGCCAAGTGTGTCGCCTTGGGGCGCACCGGTTCTTTTTGTCATAAAGAAAGATGGGTCGCTTCAGATGTGTATTGATTATCGGCAGCTCAACAAGGTCACCATCAAAAACAAATACCCATTACCTCGGATAGATGATTTGTTCGACCAGTTGCAAGGTGCTAAGTTCTTCTCAAATATCGATTTGCGGTCCGGGTATCACCAATTAAAGATCACGGAGCAGGATATTCCTAAGACTTCCTTCAGGACTCGATATGGGCACTTTGAATTTCTGATAATGTCTTTTGGGCTAACCAACGCCCCAACAACTTTTATGGATCTTATGAATCGGGTTTTCAAACCGTTTCTTGACTCCTTTGTGATTGTCTTGATTGACGATATCCTTGTTTATTCGCGAAGTCAGGAAGATCATGCTAATCACCTCAGGGCAGTTCTGCAGACTCTTCATCAGCACCAGTTGTATGCAAAGTTTTCAAAATGTGAGTTTTGGCTAGAATCAGTCACCTTTTTGGGCCATGTTGTTTCCAGGGAAGAAATTCGGGTTGATCCCCAAAAGATTGCAGCGGTAAAGGATTGGCCTAGACCAACAACCCCGACAGAGATTCGTAGTTTCTTGGGTTTGGCTGGATATTACCGGAGGTTTGTGGAGGGATTCTCTACCCTCGCCTCCCCATTGACTAAGCTGACGCAGAAAGCGGTTAAGTTTTAGTGGTACGATGCTCGCGAGAGTTTACAATAATTGAACTCAAGATTGACTTCGGCGCCAGTGTTGACCTTCCCATAATGTTCAGAAGGGCTTGTGGTGTATTGTGATCCTTCAAGGGTTGGTTTGGGGTGTGTGTTAATGCAATGTGGTAAGGTAATAGCATATGTTTCTAGGCAGCTCAAGAATCACAACAAGAATTACCCGACACATGATTTGGAGCTCGCGGCGGTTGTGTTTGCATTAAAGATCTGGCGGCATTATCTTTATGGGATCCATGTGGACGTGTTCACAGACCACAAGAGTCTTCAGTACTTATTCTAACAGAAGGAGTTGAACTTAAGGCATCGGAGGTAGTTAGAATTGCTCAAGGATTATGATATGAATATTTTGTACCATCCAGGAAAGGAGAATGTGGTAGCCGCGCTCTTAGTCGGAGATCCATGGGTAGCTTTGCTCATTTGGAAGCAAGTCAGAGGCCTTTGTCTTGGGAGGTTTATCAGTTGGCCAGTCTGGGGGTATGTCTTTCGGCCTCTGATGAAGGGAATGTCGTGGCGCGTAATGGAGCGGAGTCTTCGCTTGTAGCGGAAGTCAATGGAAAGCAATTCAGGGATCTAAGTTTGGCACGATTGAGAGAAGCAATTCTGAATCACAAGACTACAACATTTTCATTCGACAATGATGACGGTGTTTTGCGGTGCCAAGGAAGGCTATGTGTTCCGGATGTGGATGATCTTTGGGAGAGAGTTATGGCGGAGACTCACAATTCCAGGTATTCCGTACACCCAGGTTCTACGAAGATGTATCACGATCTCAAGGAGATTTATTGGTGGAATGGTATGAAGAGGGGATTGGCGGACTTTGTGGCTAGGTGTCCAAATTGTCTGCAAGTGATGGTCGAGCATCAGAGGCCCGGTGGGTTGGCACAACTTATGAAAATACCGAAATGGAAATGGGAAATGATCAATATGGACTTTGTGGTGGGGTTACCTCGCACTCCGCGTAGGTTCGACTCAGTTTGGGTAATAGTGGATCGGCTCACGAAGTCGGCGCATTTCTTGCCAGTCAAGTCCACCGACACTGCAGAACAATACGCTCAGTTGTATATCAAAGAAATAGTTAGGCTCCATGGCACTCTAATATCTATTATCTCGGATCGAGGGTCCCATTTCACAGCTAACTTTTGGAGGAAATTTTAGCAAGGTTTGGGTACGCAGGTAAATCTCAGCACAGCTTTTCACCCACAAACGGACGGTCAGGCATAGCGGACCATTCAGACGCTTGAAGATATGTTACGGGCTTGTGTATTAGAGTTAAAGAGTAGCTGGGATGATCACTTTCCGCTTATAGAATTTGCTTATAATAACAGTTTCCATGCTAGTGTTCAGATGGCCCCATTTGAGGCATTGTATGGAAGGAGGTGTAGGTCTCCGATTGGATGTTTCAAGGTTGGTGAGGCGGAAGTGCTAGGACGGATCTTGTGCACCAAGCTATGGAAAAAGTTAGAGTCATTCAGGAGAGGATAAAGACTGCTCAGAGTCGTCATAAATCCTATGCGGACGTTCGTCGAAGAGATTTGGAGTTTCAAGTAGATGATTGGGTATTCTTGAAGGTGTCTCCCATGAAAGGAGTGATCCGGTTTGGGAAGAAAGGGAAATTGAGCCCAAGGTATGTCGGGCCATATAGGATTGCTCAAAGGATATGCCAGGTGGCGTATAAGCTGGAATTTCCCCCTGAGATGTCATTAGTGCACCCGGTGTTTCATGTGTCCATGCTAAAGAAGGTAATTGGATATCCATATGTCATCATGCCGGTTGAGACCATTGAAATTAATGAAAAGTTATCATATGAAGAGGTTCCAGTTTCTATTCTTGATAGGCAAGTTCGTAGGTTAAGAAACAAAAAGGCCGCTTCGGTCAAAGTATTATGGCGGAGTCAACAAGTCGAAGAAGCCACGTGGGAAGTGGAAAATGAAATGAAAGATAAATATCCCCACTTGTTTGAATAAGTCCAGTAGTGGTTTTGAAAGTTGCCATCTCTAAGCAATTTCATTGGTGTCAAATTTTGTGCAAGAACACTCCGCTCCCCTAATTACCCTACTATTGTGACTTCTCAAACTTTGTGCCATAAATGTATATGTTGTTGTGATTAGTTGGATCATGTGCAACTCCGTGAAATAGTTGAATTATGTGCAAATCATTGTAATAGTTGAATATGTGCAAATTTGTGGAGTTAACTGAACTATGTGAGGCTTGTGGAAGTAATTGAATTATATGCAACTTGTTGAAATGGCCGGATTGTGTGCAAGTTGATAGAGTAACTGGAAATGTGTGGAATTGGTTAAAATGTGTTTCAGGGGCTCTCTGACAGGTAGATAAGCCTAATTACAAAGGAAACTCTGGAAAAATTTTCAGAAAATATCGGAGTTAGTAAAAATTTGGTGGTTGGCATGATTTGTGTTCTCTTAGCTAAGTGATTCCCCGATCCTCATTCGAGGACGAACGATTCTAAGTGGGGGAGAATGTAAAGACCCGTAAAATTTCAAGTCTAAAAACAATGCCCGAATGGGTCCCCATGTGGTTATAACTGTAGAAATTCTTAAAACGGACCCTTGTGAAGTTAAAAGTACCCCGAGACTTAAAAGATAGAATTTTCCAGATTTGCGCAAGTCTGCGGTCCACTATGCGATCGCAGATCAGGTATGCGGAACGCATAGTGGTTGCAAACTTGGACAGTTTGCTGTCCATTTTGAGGACAACTATGCAGCCTAGAATGCGATCACATTTCATGAATGCGGGCCGCATAGGTCTCGCATCCTTGCACCTTGATTTTTGTGGAGGGAGTTATGCGGCGCACTATGCGATCGCATAACAGGTATGTGGACCGCATAGTGGTCGCATACCTGGGCAGTCTGCTTCTCTTTTTGGCCCAGCTGAAGGCCACTTATGTGACAGGTATGCGGACCGCATAACAGGAATCCGATCGCATTCCTGACCGCATACCTGCTTCGGGGCTCCTAATTTCTAATGTTAAAACCCGACCCCCAGCTTTATAAAACACCCCTCCCCTTCATTTTTAAAGGCCGTCTGATTAAAATAGAGAGAAGTGAGAGTGGTTTTTAGTGAGAGAAGTCCCCATCTTCCCCAAATTGGTTCTCCATCTCTACTCATGCCTGGAACTAATCCAGTGGTCGTCATCTTCTTCATCATAAGAGGTAAGTCTTCACCCCATTTACCCAGATTTTCAGGTTTTGGTTAAAAATAGAACACACATGAATTGGTTCTTGAAGATAAAAGCTAAGACCTTGCATACATGTGAATAATCTACCATAATCTAGCAAAGGGAAGTAAGCTAGGGCAATCTTTTACTAAAAAGAGGCTAGCTAATCTAAAGGATCACATAGTATTTGATGCCCAAATGATTTCATGATTTCTAATTCTAAGTCTAAACATGGCATCTTGTAAATTATATTGGAGGCGATAGAAGGTCCGGTGGGTTGAGAATAGGTATTAAAGGGGAATTTTCAACTCGAGGTATGTATGGTTAACTTTAATCTTCGTAGAGTCACCTTGTTGGTGTCCGAGCATTCAGTATGAGTTTCTGGATTATGCATATGACGATGCCTCACCCACACTACTATATAAGTATGAAGGCAAAGATCGTGTAGCTTTTACCCGAATGGTCGGGATCAAATCCACAGGGAGCCTATAGATGGGAGTGAGTGTATAGTGATCTAGAAGGGTCGAGTGTTTCTAATTGCACTTCTAAACATTGGTTGGTGTTGAACTATACTAAATGTATTCTATCGTTTGTAAGCTAATTAATGACTAACTTTGTTTTGTTTCTGTTGTTGTTTTCTTATATTGATAAAGGCACTAGGGTCGTGACTGTGGCCTAGGTGGATACATAAAGGGAATCAATTCTAAGGTCGGGGAATTTGCTAGGGATATAGCTATAACCAAAGCACGAAGGTCCTCACTCTATACCTCTCGGTAGTTTGAGTGATTATACCCTAATTGCCTCTCTCGAGTCCAATTGGGTGCCCAATAATCAAGCAATATAGGCTTAGGTAGGGTGTTACTCTCTCGAGATTTAACCCGTTAACTAGGGCTCAAGTAGGGTTTTACCATTTCTGGGTTTGACCTCTTTTATTGGGACTACCAATCTCTTGATAATGCCCTAATTTCCTATTAGGCTAATTTCTAGAATCAAGTCTTCTTTCTCAAGAAAGACCCAAGTCATGAAAAGGTTAATTAGTGTTTGCAACCACTAATTATAGCAATAAAACCTTGAAATAGCTAGCCAACACCCATTAGTTTCCCAACCTTAATTTCAAAACCCCATTATATACCCACACTAGGGTTGAGTCACAACCTTAGCTAATGGGTCTAGCTACTCATAATCAAAGATGAGAACAATGATAGAGAAGAAGAATAACCCATTTAATTGATTCCTAACAATGAAATTGAAGTTTTCAATGTTAAAAATGCAAGAATAAAGCTAAAGAAATAAAAACCCTAAAATATTCACGAGCTCTCTACTCTGAGAAACAACTGATATGTTCCCGATCTGTAAATAAATTACAAAATAGTCTATTTATAGTATGCCAAATTTTCGGACAAAACTACCCCTACAGGACCACCGCGGACCGCGAAAATACGATCGCGGTCCGCGAAAACACGACCACGGTCTGCGAAAATACGACCGAGGTCCGCGAAAACATTAGGACCTCAGTGGAACGCCATCGCGGTCCGCGAAACTTTGACCGCGGACGCGGTGGGAACTTGCAATTCCTTGATCTCATTGGAACTCCACCGCGGTCCGCAAAACTTCGGCTGCGGCCGCGGTGGTTGATGGCCTTAATTTCTGCATACTGGAAATGCACCGCGGTCCGCGAAACCACGACCGCGGCCGCGATGGCCTTGTTGTATTGAGCAACCTTGTTTGGTTTGATCCTTGTGCCGGATTCACTCCTATTTTGAGAAACTTTTAGACCGAATGCCTTCATTTCTGGTTCAATCCTGCAACAAGCACAACGTATAAGCTTTAAGGGCTATTTTGTGTAAAATTGTATCCAAAATTCATGTATAAGGGCACGGAAAACGAGGCAAAAAGCTAAGTTATCAACTCCCCCAAACTTAAGCTCTTGATTGTCCTCAAGCAAAACAAAATAAGCCCCACCCCTATGAGAGATTTCACAAAAATTTGGCTGCACTATTGGTGACCTCAACTAACATCAATTGGAACTAACCATAGCCCCTAATACGAATGAATCATTGACAATGATTGAACTTTTCAAAACCATAGTTTCAAGTGTGATACAAGAGCTTCAAGGGTTGGTCCAACTCATTAGTGGACTTCTAACTATTACCTCGGTCAGTGTGGATCCTAGGCTCTTATTCCGTAACTTTCCCTAAGCATCTCACCTTTCAGAATAATGATACTCAAAACTAGGAATATGGTGAATCGCTCATCTCTCAACAAGGAAAGAGTCCCAAGTTCGGCTCAAAGTACCATAGGCTTGCCCTTTATGTACATCACCACTAATGTAGGCTTCACTCGACGTGAGATCATATAGGGCTTTTGTGGAATCATGATGAAGGCTTTTGGTCAAGGGTAGGACGTATTTGGTTAGAGTGAGTTTTATCTTTCCTTAAGCACTTCATTTTTTTTTTGCTCTCACATTTTCTTGACTCTTTGAGTCTTTTTATCTTTTGTAGGGTTGTAGAGACATTTTTTCATCAATTTCCTTTATTTTCTTCTTATACTTTCTAAACCTTTGGCATCACTTTTTCATCAATTCCATTTACTTTCTTCTTATGCTTTCCTTTTCATTCTTTTTCATTGCCTTTTCTCTTCTCTTTCTTTCTTTCTTTCTTTCTTTCTTTTGTGCCTTCTTTTTCACTTCATCACATCCCTCGTCTCTCCCCCAAACTTATGTTTTTTTGCCTAGCGCCAAGGAAAAATTGGGTGCCAAGAGAGGGCAAAAGAATGGTTAAAGGTTTGTAACTTGGGTTGAAAGAAAAGGCTTAAGGCTCAAAAGGGTTGACTAGGGAATATTTCTTTTAGAAGGTCATGGAAGTGTTCAATTCTTTGTTCAAGCCAAGGAAAGCCTATAGTCACTTCTCAAGTCAAATTACACCTAGAATTTCGCCTAGACAACACTCAGGGTAAGTTCTAGACTAGTGGCACGGAACCTGGACTTGCAATTACGAATTTATCACCACTCACAGCTAAAGGATTGTTACATAAACCGAGTCGAGGGCCTACAACGGCCTTAGTCGTGCTTTGAGTAACAAAAAAATGGTCCCGAAGAACCACCCGATGATTATCGGCCAACACAAGAGTCTCAAGATCATCACTATCACCATCCTCAACACAACGGTTTGTCTTTGACCATGGGATCAAAGGAAACTGTGTTAGGCCCAAGTGAAGCTTTGCTTGAGGTACCGTTATTGAAAAACAAAACAACAAGAAAAGGAAAAACAGACTCAAACCCTTAAGAAGGTTGTCACACCGTCCATCCTTGGGAAGAGCCACCCAGTTCACATAAGTTTCACCTTTGGAAAGAACCGTGGCGTTAAGAAAAACAAAGGCTTATTGCTCACGAGAAAACCAAACAAGAAGCTATGAAAGAAAAGTAAGAAGCTATAAAATAGAAAAGAAGTGCGTAAAATAACGTAAAGTGTGTGAGATGGAATGAATATGTACAATAGGGGAATTATATGAATATACATAAGGGATGAATATTTACAATGGATAGTTATCTTATACATACCAAAAAAAAAAGAAAATAACATAAAGAAAAAGAAACAAAAAGTTGTTTTCATTATACAATCCGATGTAGCCAAAATAAAATGCATGTAGGGCCACTCCCCTAACTAAAATAAATCATTGTCCTCAATGCTATGAAGCAAAAATAGTGCGCAAAATATGGGAGAGAGAGAGTAAAGAAAATTCCTTATTGGCCCTTGGCCTGTTGTGGTCCCTGCTGCTCTGTCTGAGATGGGGTAGGAACTGCCTGAGATGAGGAAGGAACTACCTGAGATGGGGAACCTGTATTAGATGGATCTGGTATAGCCTGTGATGGAGCTCCGGTGGGCTGGGCCTCCTGGCTCTGAGCCTGAGTGTGCTCTGTGGGGGGTCTTCCAGTACAAGCCTGATGTTCTGGGCACGGGGCATGACCTTTCTCTTCTTCAGTGGCCTCACTGGCTCCTCCTCCTGCACTGACTGAGGCAATGGTTGTTGCTCTGGCTGGGGCTCTGTGGGGGTCTGCTAGTAGCATCTCCAAAGGAATCTGATCGCCTGATAGCTTGTCGACCTCCTTTCTCAGCTTCGCCACCTCCTCCTTTGACTCCCTGGTCTTCCTCAGCTTCTTTGTTTCTTTGGCCAACTTTGTCAATGCACTCTCATGTGCACCCACCGCATCCAGGATTTTCTTCTGATTCTCCAAAATTTCTTTCAGAGTGTCCTCAATGGACTGCGGGACCTGTGGTGGGGGAGGAGTAACTGGGGCTGCCACGGCTATAGAAATTGCAGTCAACTTTGTAGTAGTTGACTACATCCAGTTGGTGAGGCTAGTGAGAGTCATGTTCAGCCGTTGAGCAGTCATGGGATAGGCTCTGGTGGAGGGGATGTCAGTAGCTGTGGAGGAAGATGGGCCTGGAGCCTCCTCTGGAATGGTAGGCTCAGGAAGTGAGGGTTCCGCCACCACCACTGGCTCTTCAGACTGGCTAGTGAAGGCAACCGACTTTCCCTTTAACTTCTTTTTAGGGTTATCCTCATATTTCAAGTGATACCAGGAGAAAGGTGCTTTGGGATTGACTTTGGTGTCAAAGCGCTTTATAGTCACTTCCTGGTCTTCACAATACATGGTCAGGTAATGAGGATAAGGGTAAGAAGTATCACCTGTGCTGACCACTCGGCTAATGACATCGGACATCACATTCCCCACATTGATGGGGTATCTAGCCATGATAGATGCTATTAATACAGCCCTACTGAGAGGGAGGCTCTGGTCATGATGAGTCGGGTCTAGCCTGCTACATACAAAAGTCTCCCATCCTTTAGCTTCGAAGTTCAGGGTCCTCCTGGTGATAGTTTTTCCAGCCGTTAACCACTCCGGGGTGTCCCCGGGCTTGGCCAAGTGCAAAGCCAACCAATTTCTCGCAGCATCCTTTTCGGCAGTTTTTCCTGGTATAATGAATCATCCACATTATCCATCTCCAAATAGTCATTTAGTGAAGGTCCGTCAAAAGGCACAGTGAGATTGCGAACTTTGGATGCCTTTGAGTCCTTTTCTAGAAAAAGCAAATTGGTGTAGAACTCCTTCACTATATGCTCATTGGCCTCCGAAAGATGCTCAGTGAAATAGGACCATCCTTTCCTGTCTCGGAATTGCTGCCTCACATTGGGGTTGTATTTGGATAAATCTTTCATTGAGAAGGTGCGCTCCGGGATAAGAGACCGTGCAGTCCACAACAACCTGAATCTGTGGAAGGCCTTCTCACTTACAAAATTATCCTTCCACACATCCGGATTCCGAGTGCGCTCTACCCCTTCAACCACCGGTGCATCCCCTTTGCTGTTGAATGCTCCCCATATAAGGAAGCTGTAGGGGAAGTTGAGTATGAGTGTGCACTAGAGGCGGATTTGGCTGGAGACACTACTCGTGCTTGGGCCGGGAGAGATGAGACCGGGTCCATTAGGGATGACCGTGATGAGGCCTCCTCTGACGGAGCATATTCACTTCCTGATGGTGAAGGAGGAGAGTCTGTAACCCGACTGGGCCGTCGTGATGACTGAGGAGGCAATGTAAATTTTGAAGGTTGCCTTGGTGCCCCCGGGCCTCTCCCCTTGAGTTTCTCCTCTACCCGTGTTTTTGCGACCTCCTCCACGAGATAGTAACATTTCCTACAAAGTACACGTAAGTGAACATGGTTAGTTTCCTGAACATTGATGTGCAGACACTTGAGTAGTCACTGAAGTCTAAGCATACTGGAATGAGGCAAGACACACTGGACTGACTTTGCGGACCGCGAGAAGTCGACCGCGGCCGCAAAAGTCTAATCATACTTGAGCAAGATACACTGGAAAGGACTTCGTGGACTGCGAAAAGCTGACCGCAACCGTGAATTTCTAATCATACTTGAGCAAGACACACTGGAGACTTCATGGACCGCAAAAAGTTGACCGCGGCCGCGAAGTTAGATCCAGTGTGGTATGATTTCTGGACAGCAGGGCCCGCGGACCGCAAAAAATTGACCGCGACCCGCGAAACATCAGATTAAACTTATGCAAAATGAACCACCGCGGTCCGCGAAAAATGGACCACGGACCGCGAAAATGGTTATTTACCTAGGGTTCCCAGAACTTTCAATTTATATGCTAGAGTGTTCATTGAGATAAGTCCTACATAAGTAATCAGAGCAATTACATTCCAAAGGACTATTATGAACCTATTTGGGATAACCCTAACATTTACAAGCCTAAAAAGAGAAAATAATAATGAAAAAGAAATTGAAGACTAAATAAAATAAAGAAATTAAGAAGTTAATGAAGCATAAATACACTTACTAGATGTTTGGATGAAAGTATGGATTCAAGCAATGAGTTTCAGAGGATGCAAAAGTGAGACCCGGTTGAAAGGGTCTTAGGCTAGCTACAGTGGGTAAAGTGTGAAATGAAACCCTAAAGTCCTATTTATAGGAAGATCTGGGGACCACCCCACTTACCTACCGCGGACCGCAAAAAATCGTCCGCTGTCCGCGGTCATTCAATGGCATAAGGCTTAAGAGGTAGAAGGGCTTCGCGGACCGCGAAAAGTCGATCGCGGCCGCGAAGTCCATTTCCAGAGCATTGTGTTTGCATCATATTGAATTTGTGGACCACGAAAAGTCGACCGCGGCCGCGAAATCAATTTTCAGTGAACTTCTGTTTCTGTACTCAGCCAAATTCCTGTGTCAAAATCATTTTACACATCCAAAAACCAGTTAGTGTAAAAGTGAAACCTATTTTACCAAGAAAAACAAAGAAAATAAAAGTAAAGACACATGGGTTGCCTCCTAAGAAGCGTCTGATTTAACGTCGCGACACGACATATTTTACCGAGATCATTGGAGATGAAGAAGTGCCACCACGTGGCTGTCATCAACTTTGCCAAGATAGTGTTTTACCCGGTGACCATTCACTCTGAATACTTCACCACTTTTGTTCTTGAGGTCAAGAGCCCCAAATGGTGTAACAAATACCACTTCAAAAGGCCCACTCCACTTTGAATTTCGCTTCCCGGGAAATAACCTCAACGGAGAATTGAACAATAAGAACAAGTCGCCAACTTTGAACTCTTTTCCTCGAGCATAGTTGTCATGTAGGTACTTTATTTTGTCCTTATACAAGGAAAAACTGGAGTACGCATGGAATCTAAACTCATCCAACTCATTCAATTGCTCCACTCTAAGATTTGCAGCTACATCCCATTCCAAGTTCAACTTTTTCAAGGCCCACATAGCCTTGTTCTCCAATTCCACCGGAAGGTGGCATGATTTTCCAAAGACCAAGCGATATGGGGACATCCCAATTGGGGTCTTGTAGGCGGTCCGGTAAGACCAAAGAGCATCATCTAATTTCTTAGTCAGTCGGTCCTATTGGCATTGACCGTTTTGGATAATGTGCTATTTATCTCTCTGTTAGACACTTCAACTTGGCCACTAGCCTGAGGGTGGTACGGGGTAGTGACTTTATGGTTGACCCCATACTTAGAAAGCAAGGAGTCAAAGGCTTTGTTGCAAAAATGTGACCCCCCGTCACTGATGATGGCTCGTGGAGTGCCAAACCTAGTAAAGATATTCTTCTTGAGAAAGGCTATCACACTCCGCGCCTCATTGTTTGGTAAGGCTATGGCCTCCACCCATTTTGACACATAATCAACCGCGACCAAGATGTACGTGTTCCCACATGAACTCACGAATGGCCCCATGAAGTCAATGCCCCAAACATCAAAGATATCTACCTCGAGAATTGAGTTTAAGGGAATCTCATCCTTTTTGGAAATTCCCCCGGCTCTTTGGCATTCATCACACCTCTTCACTAGGGTACTAGCATCCTTATACAAAGTGGGCCAAAAGAACCCACAACTAAGCACTTTAGAACCAGTTCTCACCACTCCGTGGTGACCACCATATGGCGAGGAGTGGCAAGACTCAGGTATGGCTAGTTGCTCTTCCTCCGGTACACATCGCCGAATTACCCCATCGGTGAAAATCTTGAATAAATAAGGCTCATCCCAATGGAAATCCAAGTTATCCCTTCAAAGCTTCTTCCTTTGGTTAGAAGAGAGTTCACAAGGGACAACTCCGGTGACTAGGAAATTAGCAATATCCGCAAACCATGGCATTTCTCTCATGGACATTGAAAGGATTTGTTCATCAGAGAAACTATCATTGATCTCAAGTCCGTCACAAGGACGTCCTTGCTCTTCCAACCGGGACAAATGATCGGCAACTTGATTCTCACTCCCTCTTCGATCCACTATCTCTAGATCAAACTCTTGTAACAACAAAACCCATCTCATAAGTCTTGCCTTGGAATCCTTTTTGTTCATGAGGTACCGGAGCGCTGCATGGTCAGTGTGAACTATGACTTTGGCACCCATCAAATAAGCTCGAAAGTTTTCCATGGCAAAGACTATAGCTAGAAGATCCTTCTCCGTGACTGTGTAGTTCATTTGAGCAGAATTCATTGTCTTGCTGGCATAGTAGATTGGATGAAACACTTTGTTCACCCTTTNGGTAGTGAGCTTGTGTTTTAAGAGTTCAAAAGCTTGCATACACTGCTCATCAAAATTCAATTTGGAATCCTTCTCTAACAGCTTGCATAATGGATTCACCACCTTAGAGAAATCTTTGATAAACTGCCGGTAAAAACCGGCATGGCCAAGAAAGCTCCGGACTCCTCTCACTGAAATAGGTGGCGACAATTTTGAAATAACCTCGATCTTTGCCTTATCAACCTCAATTCCATTCTTTGAATCTTGTGGCCCAAAACAATTCCTTCCTCCACCATAAAGTGACATTTTTCCCAATTCAAGAAAAAAATTGTTTCTTCACATCGAGCAAGGACTTTATCAAGATGACTCAAGCATTCGTCGAAAGAATCCGCGACGACACTAATGTCGTCCATAAATACTTCTAGAAAGTTCTCCACCATATCGGTGAAGATTGCCATCATACATCTTTGGAAAGTAGTTGGGGCATTACAAAGTCCGAATGGCATTCGAGCAAAGGCAAAAGTGCCATATGGGCAAGTGAAGGTGGTCTTCTCTTGATCCTCCAGGGCTATCAAAATTTGATTATATCCAGAATACCCGTCAAGGAAGAAATAATAGGCTCGACCTGCAAGCCTATCCAANNTATTGAGTCTTATTTGATTTTCAACAGAGGGTTTGGATCCATCCTCCAATATAATCTTATGCATGCAAAAGGCGGGGCTAATACCCCGAATATCAGCCAAGGTCCAACCAATTGCTTTCTTCCTCCTTCTTAGCACTTTTAAAGTTGAGTCAACCTGTAATTGGGTTAGGCAAGAGGAAAGAATAACTGGTAAAGTAGAAGAGGGACCAAGGTATTCATACCTGAGGTGGGAAGGAAGTGGCCTCAACTCCAGATTCGGAGGTTCTTCAATGGATGGCTTTGTTGGTGGGGTCTTCCTGTTCTCCAAGTCCAATGACAATTTTCTGGGAGCATAGGAATAAGACCCCATGCCTTGAAGGGCATGGGTGCTCTCAAGCACACCATCCACCACTGAGTCCTCGTGATTCAACAAGGACAACTCCACAGGATCATCAACATGGATCATAACACTGGCATTATCAATAATAACCTCAGACACAAGGTCCATAAAAGAGCACACTTCGGTGTTGTTGGGCTACTTCATAGATTTGCACACGTGGAAGACCACTTTCTCATAACCAATTCTGAATGTAAGTTCCCCACCTTCAACATCGACCAAGGCCTTCCCGGTGGCAAGGAAAGGCCTCCCCAAGATAATAGGGACCTCAAAATCAACCTCACAGTCGAGGATAACAAAATCTGTTGGCAATATGAACTTGTCCAGTCTCACTAAGACATCATCAATAATACCTAGGGGCCTCTTCATTGATCGGTCCGCCATTTGCAAATGCATAGAGGTCGCCCTAGGTTGTCCAATACCCAAGGTCTTGAACACAGAATATGGCATCAAATTTATGCTTGCCCCAAGATCACATAGGGCTTTTGAAAAGTCTGCACTCCCAATTGTGCTAGTGAAAGCACCCGGATCTTCAAATTTTGGTGTCGTGGAGTAAACAATAGCACTCACTTGGTGAGTCATCTTAATGGTCTCACATTCCATGGATCGTTTTTTTGTCACCAAGTCCTTCATGAACTTAGCGTAGTCTGGCATTTGCTCCAAGGCCTCAACCAAAGGAACATTTATGGTAAGACTCTTCATCATATCAAAGAAATTTTTAAACTGGGTCTCTTGCTTCTGTTTTTCCAATCTCTGAGGATAGGGGGGAGGTGGCCTAGGCAATGGTGCCTTTGGGGCCACCAGCTCCGGCATGTCAATTATGTGTTCCCTATATGGGTTCACATTTCTATCCAAATCCTCCCCATTGTCATGAATGTCAATTCTTACCTCACCTTCACTTGGCTCATCCAATGCTTGCTCCACATCAGCTGGTAGCTCATCTTGGGGAACAACATCATCATCATCAACAACATTCTTTTGCCTCGAAGTACTTGCCTCCACACCTTTTCCACTCCCAGTGGTTACCGCCATAGCATGACCGGTGTTGTTGTTGTTCCCACCCTTGGGGTTCACCACCGTATCACTTGGTAGTGCACCCTTCGGGCGTGTGTTTAAGGCTTGTGAAATCTGGCCCATTTGTACTTCAAGGTTTCAGATGGAAGTAGTGTGAGAGGATATTTGGGCATCGGATTCTACATTCCTCTCCATCATATGTTTGAACATGTTTTCTATCTGACCCATTTCCGAGCTTGAAGAACTTTGCCCATGAGATTGATATGGAGGAGGGTTGCTTGGTTTTTGGTACACCGGGGGCCTTTGAAAGCCCGACCCCCGATTACCTTCACCTACCCAATTGTTTTTGTTATTTCTTCCATTCCAATTCCCTTCATTGTTGTTCCCTCATTGTCGGTCATTATTGTTGTTCCATTGACGATCATTGGTATTGCTCCAATTTCTAGCATTGTTATTGTTCCAGTTTCGTGGCCTTTGGTTCCCCCATTTTTGTGTATTACCTTGCCCTTGGTAGTTGTTTGCATACATAACATCCTCATCTTGGTCATTGTAACTTTCATCTTGTTCATGAACACTTGGCCCTTGATCACCTTGATCACCATGGTTTTGCCTAACATTTCCCCGAGGTATCCTTTGGTTTCCTTGCATATGAACTCCTTCTATCATTTACTTGCTTAGGCCCTTGCAAATGTTGGAGTTGGGCTTTAGCAAGTTGGTTCATGGTTGTTGTAAGCTCGGCAATTGCTTGCCCTTGTTCTTGGAGTTCCTTGTGGAGACTATTCACACCGGTTTCCCCTTGAGGCACATTTGCTCTACTTTGCCAAGCCGAATATGTGTCGGCCATTTCATCAAGAATCTCACATCCCTCCGGGTATGTCAACTTCATAAAATTACCACCGGTCAATTGGTTGATCACACATTGATTTACCGTGTTGATTCCCCGGTAGAATGTTTGTTGTATCATAGCCTCGGTCATGTCATTGTTAGGACATTCCTTGACCATGGTTCTATAGCGTTCCCATATTTCATGGAGGAGCTCGTTTGGCTCTTGTTTGAATGCCAAAATCTCATCTCGAAGGGCTGTCATGTGGCTTGGAGAGAAAAACTTTGCAATAAATTTATCCGCAAGCTTGTCCCAAGTGGATATAGAATGGTTTGGGAGACGCTCTAGCCAATCCAATGCTCTTCCCCTAAGTGAGAATGGGAACAACCATAACCTTAATGCGTCCTCAGACACATTAGTTTGCTTACTCCACCAACATGTATCAACAAAGCCTTTGAGATGCTTATAGGCATTCTGATGGGCGGCTCTGGTGAAGTATCCTCTTTGCTCTAGGAGAGTGAGCATAACATTTGTGATTTGGAAGTTCCCTGCTCGAATGCTTGGCGGGACTATTGCACTAGCATACCCCTCGTTTGGAAGGACCCGAGGAGCAGCTCTAGGGGCTGGAGGTGGGGGAGGGTCTGGAACATCATCCTGAATATTGGC